>JAXQGJ010000478.1:0-14511 GCA_037039655.1 Pseudozyma sp. M118-08B | reverse complement strand
CCTCTCAAAGATCTCCAATGCCGACCTGGTCACACCGATACTGACATACCTTCTCGCCAACTCGGCCTGCATCTCCCATTTCGGCGGCAAATCCAAAGCGTGGAAAAACTTGAGCCTCTCTTGAATCGACGAATCGTTGGTCGGCATCTGATCGATCAATGCTTGCAACTGCAAGACCGATCGTTCCACCGTTCGGGTGCGGGTCGATTCGAGTCGGGCGCGTAGCAAAAGTGACATGGTGTGTACCATCCAGTTGCGGGGATGGAACACGACGCGCGAGATGAAAATTTGCATCTGATTGGCGGTGAGTCCGTGGGCAGCTTGCGTGTTGCGAATGTTGAGACAGAGCGCGAGAAGCGTGCATTGATCAAGGACGGCAAGTGCGGGTTGAGCGTTGGGGTCAAGGGAGAGCAAGTCGTCGTCACCAGCTTCTCCTGTTGCCGAGGACGGAGAAGCACCAGGCGTGGTGGAAGTAAATTTGGTTTGCTCGAGCAAAGTGTCATCGTTGAGTGCGAACGTAGAAGGCATTCCAGCAACTTGGTCCTCAGGGTTGGCTTTCGAGGCGAACCCTGTCTCCAACGGTGCCTCTTTGTCACCGGAATCCTCTACTGCACTGTCCTTGTCTTTCGAGTTGGCACCCTCCTTCTCCGCCTCCTCATCCTCCTTCCCTCCATCTGCAACGACACTCTTAGCAAGCAAAACAAGCTGCGTCTTGTCTTCTTGTTGGAACTTGGTCCTCTTACCCAACGCACCTGACATTCTGTATCGAAGCCCATTCTCTTTCGCTGCATCGACAAACGTCTCGCTAGCCTCCTTGTCGCTTCCAAGCCTCTGCAGCGCGATACCGCGCTCAAGAATGAGACGCGAAGCGAGAGACGCCCATCGGCTCCTCTCTTCGCCTGCAGGGCTGATCGATTTCGACGCAGCCGCACGAGCCGTCAGCAGGTCACGAAGCTTATTGACAGGATCGAATACTTTCTTGCCGTAGGCCACTGGTTCGTCCAGCACATGGCTGTGCACCGTGAAAGCGCGCAGACGCCACCACGGCAGCGTCTCGATGTTGACAACGTGCGATGCCGCTCTGCCGTCCTTCTCCGTCGCTGTTGCGCCTTGAGACTGCGCACTCCACAGCGCCTCGATTAGCAACTTGGAGAAAACGAGGAAGAAAGGAACACGGCAAAGGTGGTACGCAGGCTCACCCTTGAAAGCCAGCGCCTCCAAAGCTGACCTGTGAATCAGCCGCGTCGTGTCGGCATTGACCTTCTCCTCTGCGTCTCCATCAACAGGACGAGGAGGGAATGCGTCCGGTGCCGATCCACGAAGCAACGCAAACGGCTGCAGCGAATCAGGCAGCTCTGGACCCGTCCAGTTGATCTGTACAAAGGCATGTAGGGCGCTAATTGCAACGCACAATGCTTCGAAACCCTGACTTTCGCTCGTCACCTCTGCAACTACAGCGGTGTTGATCTGCTTTTGCAGCGCGCCGAGATCGAATACGCCGGATCCGTTGCTGAGCGATTGCCCCAATTGCACGCCGATCGGCTTGAACAATCGTTTCGCCAAATCTGAAGTCAACACCACAGCAAAGTCGCCGAGGATGGTCTTGCCAACGAAATCTGGCACGGTAGATTTCTTCTCCTCGTTCAGGTTGGCCAACGTATTGGTGATAAGATTCCACTGGAAGTGTTCTGACGAATTCGATCCGAGCTCCTCCGCCGCCGCTGTGGTTGAAGCAATCGCACCGACCTTGACCGCATTTGCCGCAGAGGACTGACGAGAAGCGCCGCGCAGCGCACGATAAATTGCATCGAGATCCGGGAACGTTGGCACAAAGGCATCAAAGTTGGGTGCATTTGCTTCGTCGTCGTTGACCTCGTCGTCATCATCGCGTTGCTCTTGAGTTGCAGAGGTGGCTTGATCTTGAGCAAAGGACGAGCGGGAATTGAGCCACCCAACAGCGCCCAAATCAGCGAAATTTGTGTTGCTCTCTGCCAAATTGTCGCTCTCCAACACGATCGCTGCTAGCAACAGATCCGCCAGCTCCTTCGTAACGATCTTCTCCCCTTCTCCCTCTTCCATTGCAGCGATCTGCTCCTTCGCCCACAAAGCCACTAAAGACGAAAGTGCAGGCTCGGCCTCTCCACCACCCCTTACACTTTTCTCCTGCGGAAACAGAGCCACGTTCAACCTCTCGTTCACCCCACCCGCCACATCATGAATCTCGTTGGGCAAGGTATTCTCCGTATCAATAACGCCAAACAACTCGGCTCCGTACAACTCCGCCCACTCCTTCCACCCTTCCTCCCCCTCACCCCTCCCTTCCACCATTGCGGTCCCCCCTACCAACACCACCTTCTTCCTACTAGTGTACGCATTGACAGTCTTATACACCTCATCATCTTGAAAAATAACATTCTCCTCCCCTACCAACCCGGCCTGCAAAGCCAATGCCAACTCTGGCAAACTTTCCCTCAAACATTTTTGCCTTGCGCTAGAGATCACAGGCACATACCGACGCTGTGTATGTACGCTCCTATCAACCTGCTGTTGCAAATAGGCAAATGCAATCGCCGCAACAGCTTGATCCAACGTAGGCTGCGATGAGGTCACAATGTACACTGCATCCTCGTTATCGATTCCTCCGGAAGCGAGTAAGTTTTTTGTGCTTCGTAAAAAGTGGTTGAGCGCCGTATGCGGTAGTGGATGAGTAAAGCGCGATGTGGGGACTGCTCCTACAACGCCACTCATTGTTTGCGACTGGTCCTTCCTTCTACTTGCAAAGGAATACGGTATGGTATAGATAGTGATGATGGATGACCAGTGGAGAGAAAGAACAGCTCGCACGAGCAAAACGCCCAAAACCCGAAAAGTGGAAAGCTTTAACTCCACCTCTACGAAAAAACGTGAGGCAGAAAATCAGTCTTCGTCGGAAAAAGCTCAAAATTTTGGCGCTTCTTGCCTTTCTTTCCACCTTCTTCTAAATCCGACTTCCGGCTATCCACTCTTGCAGCTGACACTCACACTCTGAGCGACATCTTGAACGCACATCATACTTTCTCAACAAGACTAGCCAAACCTATACTTAGATCAATGCCAAGAGAGATGAGAATGCTTGTTGATTACTTGCGATTGCTCGAATGAAGGAGAAGAGACTGACTTCAATTGCCCATCCTAGCAGCCTTGAAACGCGACACCTTCTTCGGCTTAACTTCTGCCACCGATTCTCCTTGCCCTTGGCTTTCCTCCGCGCTTGCTTCTTCTTTACCTTTTCCTTTAGCCTTTCCCACCTCCTCTTGATCCCTTTGCTTTGGCTTCGACCCAATCGAAGGAGGCGCAACCCCTTGTTCGAGCATCTCCTTCTGCCTCTTTGCCTCTTTGAGCCTCGCTGCTTCCTCCGGGTGCGCACGTTTCCATTCTAATCTCTCCAATCTGCTGCGCATGACCATTTCGGCTTTCTCGTCGTCTTCATCGCTTTCACCGCCGTTCAGGTCGACAGGGCCGGAAGGGTTGCCTTCGATCAAGTCGCCGTTCTTGGGGAATCGAACGGGAGCTAGTTGAGGGATGATCATCACCGGTGCGCCCGTCTGCTGTGATGGGTGGGAAGGGGTCATGCCGTCCATTCCGAAAGCAGCTGAGTTGGCCGTGTGGCTGGAAGATGACTGACCGAGATTTCGAGCGGAAGAGAGCATATCTTCGAAGTTTGCCTTTGATTTTGACGTGGAAGTTGAAGAGGAAGAACTGGAAGGGGCCATGCGCTGCTGAGATAGCGAAGCTTTGAATCGTGAAATGCGTGATCCTCCGTTCGGCCCACTTGACGTTGTGTTTCCTTGGTACTCTGGATCTTCCATCGTTGCATCGAGAGGCACCACATCCATCTCGTAATCATCCTCTTCCTCGTCTTCTTCACCTGCTTCACCTCGTTGGGCAGCAGCCAACATAGCCTCCCTCGCACTCTGTACCCCGTTGCTGCTGCCACCCGGGAAGTTCAAGCCCATACCAGCCAATCGAGCTCTAGCCTCCTCGTACTCCCTCAACAAGTCCGGATGGGACGAAAGACCTTCAGCATCTGCGCCCATGCGTGGAGCCAGAGCCATAAGGTCCTCGGGGTCGTAGTCAAAATCGTCATCCTCGTCCTCATCGAAGTCGTCTTCCTCATCTATGTCCCAATCGTCATTGTCACCGTCGAAGTCGTCCCCTTCCTCTGCCTCATCTTCTTCCAACCCACGACTATCCGCAGCAGCCGAGCGACGAGACCGTTTCGACAGATACGAATCAAAGTAGGCATCCTCATCCTCATCAGTATCCGCATCTGCACCTTCGCCTTCAATCTTAGGCTCTTCCTGCTCCTCGTCGAGCTCTCGCCCATCATCGATCTCCTCCGAAAGATAGTTTTCTAGCCCTGCACTAGGATTGATCTCTTGCCCACCCTCTCCCTCCTCCTCATCCTCGCCCTCCTCCTCTCTCGCCGCACCAGCAGGAGGACCAAACCTCACCCTCCCTGGCCTAGGCACATCATCTCCTTCCACAGGCCTTGCCAACTTCACCTTCCCTCCCTTCTCCTTCCCACCAATTTCCTCTTCTTCCTTTCCTTCGAGCGTACCCTCTTGACGCTGCTTCATCTTCTCAGCGTACGCCTTGCTCGGTCTGGCATGAGGTACGGCCGCCGGCAAACCCATAGCTTGTCTTCGCTCGCTCAACTCTTCATCGCCCAACGAAGCTCGATCGATCGCCGACATGCCTAATGACTGCGTTGGTGGGGCTGACGAGGGGTTGTTAGCAGCTGCTTTTCTAGGCACCGCCGTATTCGGAACGAACTTTGCCTTCGTCGTTGGCGTTGACGTTGGCTTCTGGTTCAAGAACCCAGCTTTGAAAGCGCTGAACTTGGCCTGTGATGCCTTAGCCTGCAAGTCGGCCTTGCTGGACTTGGGACGCTCCATAACGCTATGACCCAGAGCAGGCTTTTCAGCTAGACGTTGAAGACGCTCTTTCTCGCGCTCTTCTTCCTCTTGCTTAGCCCGCGCAGCGATTGCTTCAGGTGTAGACAGCCTCTGATCTTCTTCATGCGCCTCTTGCATCTTTCGTAGCACGTCGGCAGGAGGGGCACTGGGGTGGCCCTCGACTACTTCAGGACCTAGAAGCTTGACTATGCGTTCGGCTTCTTCTTCCACTCCGACATCGTCACGGTGTCGTTTCTCGGCTGCTCCTGATCCTGAATCGAGCGATCGTTGTGTCATTGATGGCGCGCTGTCAGCAGCGGAGGCAGTTGAGGCGGCGGTGGCAGTGGTAGGGGCAGCGTTAGGCTCGTTGTAGTTCTCCTTAACCCTAACACTAGACTTCAACATCCTCTGCAAAGGCGTCAATCCCGACCTTGATTCTGACCCCTCCTTGACCTCCGGATGTGCCCGTTCAGGACTCTTTATCCGAACACTCTTTTTCGTAGGAGTACTTGTCCCACTCGTGACCGGACTCGAGTTGCCATCCATGACCCTACCGAGCAAGGACGAGTTGCGACTGAGCGAGGTTGGCGTTTGACTTCTTGACTGTCTCTCCGTCTCTCCGAAGGCAGGCTGCTTCGGCTTCGGTTGATCCTTTTCAAGATCTTCCCACGAATACGAGCTTTTGATGGCGCCCGGGCTGGAAGGGTTGAGGTTGAGAAAGCCGTGTCGAATGCCTGCAGAACCGAACGATGGGCGCTGCACAATATCCGGTCGCACCGCGGACGCTTTGAGAGCCGACTTGACAGGGGGTGGTCTTGCTGCTGAGACAATCTCTGGTAGAGCTTTATCTTTTGTCGAATCCTCAGGCGAAGGCGGTGGACTGGGGGTGCGGGTACGAAGGACGACCCGTGTCTCTTCGTCTGCTGGTACCGCAGTGCTTGCGACGTCGGAGCTCGTCGCCGCCGCCGCTGTAGCTGTTGCTGTGTTCTCCTCTTCGTCTTCCGACTTCTCATCCTTCTCTTCCTCCTCCAACTTCCGCAACATATCCTCCATCCACTGCTTCCTCTTCTCTTTGTTCCCCGCAACCGCATCATCAGCGCTTCGTACAAAAGGTTGCATATACGCCTTCTTCTCCCGCGTCGCTTCTTCCTCCGAGATACGCTCCACTGGTTCGTAGAATGGCAGACCTTCCTCGTTCAGCACCTCATCCTTGTCGTTGACTAGATGCATATCTGACTGCGTAGCAGCTGTACTCTTCTGTGAAGGTTGGTGTTGGTTTCCACTCGCATCCGCAAGTTTGACCCGCACCTTGTTCGCTAGCGACAAATACTTTGCTTTCCTCGCTTGCAACTGCATCTGAGCCTCCTTGACCACGACCTTTCTGTACTCCACTTCAACCGTTCTACTTGGCCCGTCTAATTTGACCTCCGTTCTGACCGTTTCTCCTTTATCTCCACCTGTGTTGAGTGGGACCTTTGTCAATGCGGGCAACACTTGCTCTTCCAAGCACAACAAGTCCCGCGCTTCCAAACCTTGTGGATCTTGTCTGACCCAGACGTAGTCGTCAGCAATGTTGACTTGAGCTGGGAAAAACGCTAATGGTCCCAGTGGCTGCAACGTCTTTGCTGGCTGTTTGAGCTGTGACGCAACTTGCAAATTGTCAAGCTGAAGGCAGATGCGGTCAATGTTGCGCGTTGCTGCTTCGAGCTTGGCGAGTTGGTTCGAATCCGACTCCGCAGCCGAAGAGAGGGTGGAGGAACTTGACTTGAGTCGTCCATAATGCGCTTGAAGCAACGCTTGAGCTGTTTCCGAGATCTCTGTTGGATCGGACGGGAGTGACGACGACGCAACCGGCAAACCCGCATTTGTGCGGGATGACGAGGAAGCTGATGATCCGCGCAACATGTTCGATGTTGATGGTAGCAAGCGTCTGATGCTTTCCGTTTAGTGTGTACGCTATTGCAGCTGGCAGTCCGAAACCTTAGCTAGACATGCCTTTTGGAGATGAGAGACGCACTTTCTAGTAGTCCAGACCCTTCCTGTGCTCCTGCTTGTCAGCGTAGCCGTATTGGGAGTTCCAGCTTTTGATGGATAGGCAGTGAATTCTTGCTCTAGTTTCGATTTGGTGTTGGTGAAGGTAGTGTGACCCTGTCCTTGTCCTTTCCTCTAAAAGCGGGGGAAATTTCTCAATCTTCTCTGTGTGTCTGTGTGACGTTTTGTCGTGAGAAGAGAAGTGGAGGAGAAAAAGGCGGAAACCGGAGAAGACGGAGAGAGAACTCAAAGCGTGTGTCAGGCTCACACACCACCTCTCGTTTAGCGAAAAAGTTATGTGGCTTTCGTGGCGCTGCCTCTTGGCAGTCAGTTCAATTCAACCAAGAAAAGGAACACAAAAGAGGACCCCAAAATTGCGACCACAAAAAGAGCTTGCCGCTTCCTCGCAAGAAACTTTACTGTGGCCAACCTTCATCCTGCACACAGAGCTCCGCATACACACACTTTCGACAGAACAACAGCACAAGAAGAGAACGATGCGATCGGATTGATTGAAACATGAAACACAACTTGTTACAAATGATGATGGATGATGAACGATTGATGAGGTGAGATGCTTGTTTCGACCTTACGAGAGATGGAAGCTTGTCGAGCCTTCCTTCATAGCAGTATGCAGACGTTCGCGCATCTTGTCGCGCGACGAGTAGCTGGGCATCTTGAGGTAGTTGACGCACGTCATGACACTTGGAAGGTAGTCGTCGGGTGTCAACGGTGCTTCATGAGGGCGTTTGACAATCGTCAGCTGTGGGTGCAGTCCGGAGAATCCACCGATAGGCAGCTTAGGAGATCCTGTCAACCATTGCAGAAACTCGCGACGCTGTGTGGCATCGAATGAAGCCATGATGGCCACAATATCACGGAACGTCGGCGAGTCAGCGTTAAGACCGTGATCGGGCTTGACACTGGCTAACAGCGTCGTCTCGCTCCAGTCTTCCTCCGTGTTGCCGAAAAGCATCACCAGCTCATCTGCGGTGAAGCTCGACATGGCTGCGATGGGGAAGATCAAGTTGAAACCTTGACGGAAGGCGCGCACAGCAGGTCGGATGCCTTTGTGCAGAGTCATGTCCAGCACCTCCGAGATGTACTGCTCGACGTTGTCGCTGGTCACATTCTCGTCTTTACCGCCGGCGTGCAGCTCGATAGAGTCGTAGCCAGGAAGCGTAAAGTCAAGACCCAAAGACTCGATCTCGTCCGGCTGCATTGTGCGCATCGAAGCGAGCGAGCGAGCCAGAGTAGCATCCACAGCGGACAAGGTGGCGAGGGTAGAAGCCACGTGCTGGTTGAGAACAGCTCGCATAAAGACAGGCGAGAAATTGCAATCGATGATGCGCGAGTCCAGCAATGCCTTGGCAACGAACTGACCCAGAATGCGGAACGCCTGCAGACGCTTTTGCGCAGAGCTAGCTCCGTCACCAGCGCCAGGAGAAGCGGAGGCGAGAGGCGAAACGGCCTTGGCCTCCTCGGCATCAGCCGTGATCAGAGGTGCAGGGAAGAGACCCAAAGGACTGAAGACGTACTGGCTGCCGTCCTCGTCCGAGCCTCCAGCACGGCTGTCACGCCAAAGCTTGAGCTCTCTGCGAGCAAACTCCTTTGAGACGAGCGAGTAGAACTCGAGAGTGGGACCGAGACCCGTTCCGACCTCCTCAAAGTATTCGACCTCGAGTACTGACGAATTGGAGCCGTAGAGCTCAAACACCTTGAACGCTGAAGCAAGCAAATTGCCTCGCGAGATACGCACCTTCTGACGCTGCAGTCGTCCCAGGAAGCCGAACGAGTCATCCAAACGAGAAGAGCTGCTGCTGCCCGAATCCTGGTTGCGGCTGTGCAGTGCTTGCCAGCGGGTGAGGAGACGAGCGTAGCCGAACGACGTAGACTGCAGGAATGCAAATCGGGCCTCGAAGGGGAACAAGAAGGGGAAGTGCTTGGGCAGATCGGTCGACCATGCTGGCAAGCAGGCGGATGCGACGATCATGGGTTCCTCGAGCTGTCGGTTCAGCTTGGCAGTGAGCTTGTTGTTGACGAAAGCAGGCTCCCCGAGTGCTGATCCCGAAGACGCAGAGATCTTGCTGCTTGCATCTGGGCCGCGCGACACTTCTCGCCAGTCCATGTTGAGCTCATGCAAAACAGCGAGCAGCTGAAGCAGCTTGGCATATGGAGCGTCCTCCTTGATCGAAGCAGGGAGCTCGATGGCAGCATTGTCCGCAGAGGTCGGCTCAGGCGTTGCTTCTGGGATGCCCTTTGCATCCGCACCGGACACCTTCTTGAATCGAACTGTGTAGACATTGCTCCAAATGTGCCTGCTGCTGCCGTACGGGGACGATGAAGAAGTGGCAAGCGACGAGACGGCAGCGGAAGAGGCGTTGCCCAGCTCGCGAGACTGCGAAGTCTCGAATCGGTGTACAGCGCCGTAAATGGTAGTGTCGAGGGAGAGCTTCTCTGAGCCGAGCGAGAACTCAAGATGCCAGTCGCTTGGCTTCTTTTGCAAAGCAGACGCGTATGACGATGGCTTCGACGGACTTGCGGTCGAAGAAGAAGAGCCCGATGCAACGGTACCGGCAGCAGCGGCTGAGGCGCCGTCGGTCGCCTTGGGCGTGCCACTGCCATTGCTAGGAGTGGCGATGCGGGTGCCTTCTGGCGTCTTGGCCACGATCTTTCCACCCTCCTTCTCGACATCCAGATTGATGGTCTTATCTGCCGCATCTGCGCTGTCAGCCGCAGCGAGTCCGTTTGCCGAGCCGGCAGCACCTTCAGCAGGGATCTCGCCCTGCAGAATCTCTTCTTCAAAGCCTTCTTCGTCAGAGAAGCCTTCGTCGTCTTCAAACTCGGCGCCGTGAAGCAGACCTTCCATGAGAGAGCGAGCGAGTGCTTCATCGGAGCGTTTGTCGTCGTCATTGGCGTGGGTGCTGGTCTCAGCCTTGGCCTTGCCGGTGCTGTGAGCATCGGCAGCAGGGTGCTCTTCGTCACCAAACATCTGGCGAGCAAGTGCGAAAACCTCCTCGCGAGCTTCGGTCTCCCGGCTCTTGGCGGTCTGGGTGGAACCAGATGCCTCGCCTTGCTCAGCCTCGTCTTTCACCTTGATTTCGCCTTCACCAGCCTTACCGGTCGATGCACCTGCAGCAGCGGAAGAGTCACCCGCTTCGTCGCTCTTCGTCTTGTCGGAGGCTGTCTTGGCATCGGAAGAGCTTGAAGCATTCGCAGTCTTGCTGCTGCTGCTGCTGCTGCCGCCCAGGTCAGGGAAGCCTCCTGAACCAGTAGCAGCGGCAAATGCTGCCAACACTGAGGAAAGTCGCGAGGAGGCAGAGGAACCAGCAGCTCCAGAGCCAGAGCCTGAGCCAGATGCAGCCGAGGACACGGCGATCTTGGGTCGAAGGTAATCGCTGAGAGATCGGAATGTGGCGACGGCATGGATGGTGACAATGATGTTGTTGCAGTTGCGAGGGATGTCGGTGGCATCCTCAGCCTGAAGACGGAGACGCAGCTGACGACCAAGCATGGCACTGGGACTCTTGCGCACATCGTCACTTCCTCCACTAAGTGCAGTGGTAATTTCGACGTTCTCCAATCTGCTCAGAGCTTCTTGCAGCCTCCTGACCAGAACAGTGGCGCCGTTTTGACCTGTCTTGGCGTCCGTGTCCATCAGCGTCTTGATCAAAAGCGAGCGTCTGCGCTCGAGGGGAAGACCCCCATCACTGGAAGTCGCAAACGAGTAGAGCGCTTCGACAAGACCAGAGCGGAGCAACTCGAAGCTCGAGATCGGATCCTCGCCACGAGAGAACAACGAAGTGACCTCTTGCAGCACCTGCTCTGCCTCTTGCTCTTGACCTTCGGATGCAGCGTCGTAGAGTCGTTTGACGAGATCTTTGATGTGATCAAGTGCCTGTGCGGCACTTTGAGCACCTTCGGACGACTTGGCCTCTGCAGCGAATTTGTCGCGCAGCACTCGAGCCCGCCAGATGCTGGCGTCAGTCGCCTCAGCCGAGCTCTGAGCATTGAAGCTGGTCACTGACGATGACGAAGTCGTGCGCTGACCCAAAGCATCCACCAATGATGCACCCTGACTGGTGCCAGAAGCCGCTGCGATGAGGCGTGCAAGACCTGAGCCGGAGCCAGCAGAAAAGTCCAAGGCTTGATCTGCTCCTGACGATGAAGCAGCAGGACGCGGCAGGCTCAGGAGCTGTGCGCTGGAGCTTCTCTCGGCATCAGCACTGCTGCCGTTAGTCGACTTGTCGGTTGCGGAGGTAGCGCTGGTTGATCGTGCAGAGGGGGTCTGAGAAGCAATATCGTCAATCTCCCACATGACTCCCTCTCGTCGGAGGAGAGCAGTGTATAGCGAAGGGAGCTTTTCAGTGAGCAGCTCAACAATTTGGAGAGCACCGTTGACGAGGGTTGGGTGGTCTCGCGATGAAAGGATGGCCGCCAAGAAGCTGGCGAGCGGCACATTGTCGAGCGCTTCCCCAAGTGACTCAGGATCAACGAAGCTGATGATCTTGAGAATACCGTTGATGGCCTTGTGACGCACGTGCAGCGCAACACTGGCAGCGTAGACTTCGACCAACGTGGGCAGAACGAGGTGGGTGAAGCGCTTGACGAGTGCGGTGCGGCTCTTCAGCATCTCGATGCGCTTGGCTTGAGCTGCATCACGTGCAAGTTCCTTCTCGTTCTTTGTTCGAGTCACCTTGGTACTACGAGTGGAGCTCGTACGTGAAGCAGATGGACGCTGTGCTTCGACCAGCGCAGTGACACCGTCCTTGGACGTCGTCGATCCGGATGCGTCAGGTGCCGATGACTCGCCTTCGCCTTGAACTCGAGCTTGAGAAGTGGAGGCAGTCGGCTTCTTGGCAGTACGCTTGAGGTAGGCCCTCTCGGTATAGGCACGGGGGTCAAAGACGCCGTCACGTGGGAGTGGAGGAAGCAACTCGCCTACCAAAGAAAGTGCCTCTTGAATCTGCTCCTTGGGTCGCTGAGCGAGATTCTGCAGCACAGCCATATCAGCTACAGCGACAGAAGAACCAGCTGCGTCTGCACCTGCATCAGGAACAACAGCAACGGCAGCGGTGTCGGCAGTGCTGTCGGGACCAGATGCTGACTCTGACTCGAGTCGGATGGCATGGGGTCGAGTAGCGTCGGCCTTTTCATTTGCGCTGGCCGAGTCGGTCGGAGCGGGCGATCCAGTGAGCAGGTGGTAGAGCGTCTCGACAATGTTGTTCTCAAGCAAGACCACAGCCAAACGAGGGCTGCTGCGACATGCAGTGCCAAGCGCCTTGAGTACGTCAGTGTAGACGCTGGCGCCGAGCGAGGTGTTGGAGCTGGTCGACGAGGAAGTAGGCAGAAGCAAGTTGTTGAGTGCTGCAAGAAGCTCGCCGGTCAAAAGCTGTTCGAGCAGCTCGGGATGAGCTCGGTAGCTCTCGACGACACGAACGACACACTTGCACGCCGACTCGACCAGACGCTGATCGCTGTAAGTGAGGACATTCTGGATGATGGGCATCACGTCGCGAACCATGCTGAGCGATTCTGGCGTGAGCTTGCGACAGCAATTGGCTGCGGCCGTCATGGCAGTACGCTGGATGTGGATGTTGAAAAAATCCAGGTACTGCAAGATGGCAGACAGACCTCCTTCCTTGACAATGGAGCTGGGGTAGTCCTGCGAGACCTTCTCGAGTGTCTGCAATACCTGCTCGGCCAGATCGATGAAGGTAATCTCCATGAGCTTGGCGTTGAGGACAGGAATGGCGCCATAAGATACAACACTGTGAGCTGCATAAGGCATAGCTTCGATGAGGTTGGCCAAGCATCGACAAGCCAAGAGCATCTTTTCGCCGTTGTCCTCCTCCATATCGGCGGCGGCAGCAGCGGCAAGCGCCGCTTTCATGTCATCGTCGAGATCGTCGTCCATTGGCTCAATTTTAGCGGATTGGCCTCCACCATCGTTGCGTTCGGGCTTGGGACCGCCGAGGATGTAGACGAGCTCCTTGACGAACGAATCAGTGGGGAAGTAGCCGGCCAATGTGTCTTCCGTGCTGACACTGAGAAGCTCCGAGAGATCTTGAAGAGCTACCATCTGGGCAGTCGGATCAGACTCTTTGCGCAAGGATGCCAGCAGACTGCGGAATCGGCTGGTCAGACCAGACATGTAGCCTGCCATAGCTCGCAAGTTGAGTCCGAAAGCGCCGGCGCCGCGATCATCGTCCTCCGGGTCGTCCTCGTCATCATCGTCGAAGGCACCGAGCCCATCAACTGCACGTGAAGCCCGGGCTGCGTCTTCGTCGTCGTGATCATCATCATCGTCATCATCGTCATCTTCATCATCTTCATCTCCATGCAAGTCGTCCAGGTCGTCGTCATCCTCATCATCATCTTCCATATGCAGATCTGCATCTGCACCTTCGATCTCGGCGTTAGCGGCCTCTTCGACGACGCCAACGTGCGAGTCATCTTTGCTGGCAGCTCGACCGGTTCGATGCTGCTCCGTTGATTTGCTGGATTCATCGAAATCGCCTAGGTCAGACATGTGGACGTCGGCGTCGTCGTTGGCGGCATGCTCACCGGACTCGTCCGAGCACTCGAGGTGATGAGCGTTGTGAGACGATCGAGTGGAGCCACCGGCGGAAGCACGCTTTGCTTTGGCGTTGGATCTGGTCTTGGCCGAAGCCGAGCTTCGGGCGTCCGTGCCGTTCGAATTTGCTCCAGTCATATTGGCTGCGGTCTTTGAAGAAGACGAGGAGGCGGTAGTCGAAGAAGGAGACCCGATGCAAGCGTTGCCACGAGATCGGAGGGAGTACGGCGAAGTGCTCGAAGTGCGGCCTGAAGGCGGATTGGAGACTGCGGATTGCGAGTCTGTCTTTTGACGCTTGTTGCTGCGTTCACTTGCAGAGGTGGACGAGGTAGCTGCTCGAGATGCTGATGACTTGCTAGGTGTCTGCTGCGAAGCGGTAGAGGTAGCTTTGCGCTTTCTGTGTGGAGGTGCGCGACGGAAAGAGGCAAGTGCAGGAAATTACGGGAAGAGCAATGGAGGTCAATTAGATCCTGAAACGGCAAGAAGCTCGGTGACAAGCGCAGACTGTATCAATAAAGTGATTGGCCACGAACGTACCCTTTAGCAGATGCAGATGTAGAAGGAGTGGGGACGGTGGGCTCCGAGGGTGAAGCAGCTTTAGCCTTGCCTTTTCCTTTGCGTGCGGCGCTGGACTTGCTAGCGGAGCCAGCGTCGAGACTGGTGGAAGAGGAGGACGATGGAACGCCAGTGCCAACCCGGGAAGGGGTGGATTGTTGGGCCGCCAAGGTGGAAGATCGAGTAGCCGGAGAGCGACCGGGTGAAACAGGTGACTTGCGGCTGACAGAGGAAGGGTTGGAAGCGGAAGCCGAGACGGCTGTTGCAGGGGTGACAGGAGCGGATGACTGACTGTTGGAGGTGAAGGAAGTCTCGCTGCGAAAATCGGACGAGTCGTCGATGGATGCGGTAGCGGTTCCAGAGAGTCTGCGGCTCCTGCGAAGGCCTGCTGCAGCAGAGGTACTGGCGATT
>JAXQGJ010000477.1:0-14843 GCA_037039655.1 Pseudozyma sp. M118-08B | reverse complement strand
CCCACTCTTCTACTCGTAACACAGACGCAACAATGTCGTACTACCCAGGCGGACCAGCTCCCAACCAATCATCTTACCCCGGCGGTCCTCAATCTTCGTACCCTGGCGGACCTAGCTATCAACAGCCATCGTACAACAACGGCGGTTCTCAATCCTCCTACCCCGGTGATCCGCTTTCTTCGCAGTCCGGTGGCTCTTCCTACTCCTCCTATCCCGGCGGCGCACAACAGCCTTCTTACGGTGCACAATCTTCTCCTTACCCCAACTCGAACCCCCAAGGTTACCAGCAACACAACTCCTATAACAACAACAACGATGCTAACTCCTACGGCGGCCCTCCCTCCAACCCGTCTTACGGCAACAATTCGGGCTACTCACAGCACCAAGGACCCATGCAATACGATCAGAACGGCAATCCACTCCCTGAAGGCGAACGTGGATTAGGCACCATGGCTGCCGGAGCAGCAGCCGGTTGGGCGGGAAATAAGATGACCGGTGGTCATATGGGTACGTTCGGCTCGATGGCTGGCGGTGCAATTCTGGCACAGGTGGGAAAAAAGGTGTTTGAGAAGTTCGAGGATAACAAGCATCACAATGGTCACAACGGACAGTATGGCGGTGGAAACCCTTACGGCGGAGGACATCACAACAATCACAACAACGGCGGTGGTGGGTTTGGCGGATTTTTCAAGTAATATCTTTCGGCTCGATGTGAAGCAATCACTTGATCGTTGTGATGTATACCCTCGCCGCTTTGTAGTCTGCTCTGTAAATATGGTCCCGGCTCGGTTCGGCTCCCAGTAATAACATGCGCATAACACAACACGATTGAGCGTCTGTGCTGTGTTTCTGCTTGAGTGTGAAAGGGTTGCATTGCGTTTTGAGATAGTCATTATGCTTTTACAAAGGCAGCAACCGTATCGGCATCTTTGCACTCGCTATCTTCGAGTCGAGCTACTTCCTTGCCCTGTTCAGCCGCAACAGCGCACGCCGTTCAAAATCAGAGGCCGGACCCGAGTAAGCGTTCCTGTCACTTCGCACCCGGTTCTTCGTGAGGCCGCTCTACATCCATACTCACCTCAACGACCTTTGTAATCGTGGGGATGCACTTGATACCGTATTCTTTGCGAAACTTGTTGTCCGGTGTCTTCCACCTTTGACCGACACAAAATCAGAATGTCAGCCATAACAGTCAGCTCTCGTTGTCTCCAAATTCGGGGAAAGAAAGTCGGGAAAGGGGATGCTTACTCTGGCTTCTCGCCTACCAACACGATATGCGCATCGTTCTCCTTTCCGCCGAAAACTTTCTCTACGGCGGGTTGAGCATCGACACAGTCAGGACACCAGGGTGGGGATCCTGAGCTGAAGAAAACGAGATATTGAGGCTGGGTACCCGAAAGAAACGATTCGGGCACTTGGGTGGATGTCGTCAGTGTCATTCTGGCTGTGCGGAAGGTTGCCGATTGGATGTACGATGTGTGATGGAAAGATGGCGGAAAGGCCGAAGCGAAAAAAAGGAGATTAAAGCTCAGAAAATTGAGGCTCCGAAAAGGAAAAGTGGCACGGGCTCACTCTGTGTGCGCAAAAGTGTTGGTCTCTCAAAGCTAGGCTGCAGCGCGTAAAATGGTGTCGCGACGTGGTGCGCGACTTTTTTCCGCTGACACCTCCACAAGAGTGCAAAGCTTGCTGAGCAATAAGCTCTTCTCACATAGTGACAGCTGAGAAGGAAGGGAGGAAGCGTTCTCGGCTTCTGCGATACCGTACTCTTCCCCCTCTCGATTCACCACCCCATCAGCATCGGAACATCCTATCAAGCTATCGTCATCGAAGATATTCGCAATCTACGCACATCGCCATCATACGCGTCCACTTAGCACAGCGCTTCTTTCGCGCTTCATCGATCCTTCTCGCGCATCACAACAAGACAGCGTTCATACATCAACACTTTGGCGCAGCAATGAGCAGGATGAGCACCCGAACGACGCTGGCGAAGCGTGATGCGAATACGCTTGCCACGAGCGACGCGGATGTTGCGAAAGAGGCACCCACCAAGCGCCAGAAAAAAGATGCGGCCGCAAAAGAGGATGAGGATGAGTTCGATTCTGCCGATCAAGACTTGGATGATGAGGCGCTGTTGGCTGCCGCAGAGGAAGCGGAGTCTGCTGCGTCTACGTTGGCTTCTTCTCAACCCGAATCTGCTGCTGCTGCTGCTGTCACTGCTGCGCCTGCATCTTCACCATCGTCCTCATCGACCGTACAGAGCACACCCAATAGCAAACCAGCATCCAACACAAACACACCGCGATCGACACTTCGACAAGCCACACTTTTTCCCTCTTCCACTAGCGACAACAACACCAATTCGTCCTCAGGCCCATTACCAAAGCTTCAACCTCCCTCCGACATTTCGGCAGACCCGCTGTGGCTCGAACGTCAAACCATGTCACCCTCCTGGTTCTCCCTCCTCCACTCCGAAATGCAAAAACCCTACTTCTCCTCTACACTCAAAACCTTCCTCGCGTCCGAAGACAAAGCCAAGAAAATCACCTACCCCCCACCCGCCCTCATCTACTCTTGGTCCCGACTCGTCCCCACCCCACAACACGTACGCATCGTTGTTGTCGGACAAGACCCCTACCACGGCCCCAATCAAGCCTGTGGTCTCTCATTCAGCGTCAATCACGGCGTACCCATCCCCCCTTCTCTGCGTAACATCTACAAGGAGCTCTCAACCGAGTATCCTGGTCCCAATGGATTCAAGGCTCCAAAGCATGGATGTTTGGATGGATGGGCAAAACAGGGCGTACTGATGCTGAATGCTTGTTTGACGGTGAGTGCGGGTCAAGCGGCCAGTCATCATGGTAAAGGATGGGAAGGTTTGACCAAGTACGTGCTGAAAAAGATAGCGGAGGAGGCGGCTGGATCGAGTGCTGCCAAGAGCGCAAATGCGAATGCGGCGGCCAACTCAAAGATCGCTACAATGTTCGCTAAAGTGCAGCCCAAAACCCCAGCTGCACAAAGCGAAAAGTCCGAAAAGCCGAAAGAAGAAGGACAGAAGGGAGAAAAGAAAGTGCCAGGGGAAGGCGAAACAAAGTGCAAAGGCGTCGTGTTTCTGGTTTGGGGCGCTCCAGCTGCCAAAACGCTGACAGAAGCGGGAGTGACGGACAAGAGTCCCAATGTGCTGATTCTGAAGAGTGCCCACCCTTCGCCGTTGTCCGCTCATAGAGGATTCTTGGGCAATGGTCATTTCAAGAAGGCTAACGATTGGTTAAAGTCAAGGTACGGGGAGGAGGGGATGATTGATTGGTCCAAGTTGTAACGCACTTGCCTTCAGCCGCTTAAGTTCTCGACACAACCTATGTCATCCCTACCGCATCTCATGCAATCATAACTCTCTTTTGGACACACGCAGCACGTACGAACACACACACACACACACCGGTCGTTTCCACGAGAGACAGCTTTTGTTTCCTACCAATCCGATCCGAGGAGCGACACACGCAATTCGAAACCCGGTTCCTATTCACCACTGATAGGCCAATCCAACTGCTCGCCGTAGTTCCAATGTATCGATTTTACCTGGGTATACTCCTTGATCGCATCCACTCCCAACTCCCTCCCAATTCCACTGCTCTTAAACCCACCAAAGGGAACCGCGTTGCTCACTACCACATATTGATTCACCCATACCGTTCCGGCTTGAATCGCTCCACTTACCCTCATGCATCTCGAAGCGTTCTGTGAAAACACGCCTGCACCCAGGCCGTAGGATGTATCGTTCGCCAACTTGATGGCTTCCTCTTCGGTCTTGAAGCTCGCTACCGCTAGGACAGGGCCGAAGATCTCTTCCTGTACGATCTTCATGCTTGGTGTAACGCCGCTGAAGATGGTTGGCTGGACGTAGAAGCCGTTTGCAAATTCGCCGGGACCTTGGGTCCACGGGCCGCCCCCGACTTCGACTTTGGCTCCTTCGGCTTTACCCGATTCGATGTAATCCAAAATGCGCTTTTGATGACGTTCAGACACTTGAGGTCCCTGGAACGTTTTGCTATCGAACGGATCACCGATGGTGTGCTTCTTGAACGCTTCGACCATTTTAGGCAGGAATTTGTCGTAGATGCTCTCCTGCACGAAAAGGCGCGATCCGGCGGTACAGTCTTGACCTTGGTTGAAGAGGATACCGAGTGTAGCCCAGTTGACGGCCTGATCGATATCGGCATCTTCAAAGACGACGACGGGCGATTTGCCTCCCAGTTCCAGTGTCACTTTTTTGAGGTTGGAGCGTGCCGCACGTTCCATAACGCGTTTACCGATCGCCGTTGAACCGGTGAAAGCCACCTTATCGACGTCCATATGACCCGTGATAGCGTCGCCCACAACGGGACCGAGACCGTTGACGACGTTGAATACACCGGCGGGCAACCCAGCCTCAACGGAAAGCTGGGCGATACGCAAAGCGCTCAGGGGAGTCTGCTCTGCCGGTTTCAAAACGATACAGTTACCCGCGGCCAGAGCAGGGGCGACTTTCCAACCCAACATTCCAATCGGATAGTTCCAAGGAATGATCTGACCGCAAACGCCAATGGGTTCAAGACGAGTAAAAGCGAGTTTCTCTCCTTCCTTCTGCTCGATCGTTTTACCCTCGATCTTATCCGCCAATCCACCGTAGTACCTGAAACAACCGGCGGTATCGGCGATATCCATCGTCTCGGCCATCCATCGCGGCTTTCCGTTGTCGAGCGCTTCGAGCTCGCTCAATTCCACAGCGTGCTGATCAATGAGATCGGCGAGCTTGAAAAGGGCAGCAGCACGTTGACCGGGAGAGCTGTTACGACCCCAAGTGGTGTTGAAGGCGGTACGGGCGGCCGAGACGGCGAGATCGACATCGCGGGGAGAAGCGGCGGAGATGACACCGATAGATTTGCCAGTGGCAGGGTTGATCGTCTCGAGCGTCTCACCGTCGACAGAAGGAACGAATTTGTTGTTGATAAAGAGGCCGGTTGGGAGCGAGTGCGTCTTGCCCGAAGGCGAAGTGATGGAGAGGGTGTCAGGGATGGCCATCTTGCCGTGTGAATCTTGGCGGTGAGATGACAGCGTGAGGGAGAGAAGGAAGAGGAGAGGCAAGGTGTAACCTTACCAATTGAGCTATTTAACGCTCTACAAACAAGCTTGCTTCTGACTTCGGCGAGGCCGATACTGCTATGTTGCTTAGGGAAGTGCCGCCCAAAGGATGTCTGCCTGCTTTGGTTATCGCTCGGATATCCCGCTCTTCACCTGGTGCATTACAAGCTGTTCTGGCCTCTTCTCTCTCATTCCTCTCTTCGAGCATCAGCGAATCTCGCTTGCCTTCTCCTCTCGTTAAAACCTAGCACGCAAGGCAGCCTCATAGTCCGCCGCCGCCGGCCTCTATTCGCGCAAGGGTACAGCTAAGATGTGGTCCGTGTTGGCCTTTGCCCCATGTTTTGCCGCGCTTGCCGCGCTAATCGCGTTGCGCGCGCGTTTGCTGATTGGAAGAAAGAGCGGTGTGGGGAAACTGCCTGTGTCAGAGATAGCGAGAATTTAGAGCTGCAATGCAAAAGGACCCTGAAATACTGCCAGGTTGAGAGAGCATGCACAGCGAAATTTGGGATAGCGATGCGGAATATCTGCGCTCTCTGCTGGGAACTGTACTTATCTCTTTGATGGAGATGTGACATGTTCGTCAGGGTGCTGCGTTGAGGTGCCTGTCCGAGATAGGATCGATTGAGAGCTGCCGTTTATGTCTGTATTGTTTTGCAGTTGACTCGGTCGTGCCGTTGTAAAGAAACAAATCCGCCGCTGTGATAAAGCACAACAAGCACCTCACTGCGCAACAATTGTAGCATCGAATGTCGACCGATGAACCAGTCATATGACCGATGTGATACTGTAAGTGAAATTGCATTCGTTTGTCGATACGAGTGAAAGGGAGAACCGACGGGCCGTGGGAAAGCACAATGAGCGAGATAGCGAGAGAGAGAGAGAGAGAAAGACGGAAATGAAACGGCCAAATTCGCGCATCTTGGCTCAAACCAAGCAGTTCAACGCGGCATCTACCCCGGCCTTTCCGATAACTGCCATTGCTGCTTCCCCTTCATTCATCACTGAGACTAAGCGCAGCAATCCTTTGATCCCCACAACCCTAGCTTCAATACACTCAAAGCCGTCGACACAGCTTTCAACCTTACTCTTGACCTTAAGGCGTCGATTCTTACTCCTAAATCAATCCGACGATTTGGAGAACGGCACTTCCAAACGCGCACTCTGTCTGCGAAAGAGGTATACATCAGCTTGTGCGCACTGATAGTGTTGCCTCAGTGAAGGCCTTACCGACCTTTCGTCCACGTCTATCGCTTCGACGCTTCCGAGATCACGACTCAGCATCCGCATTAACTTGTCATTGCGCTCCTTGACTGCAGATCTTTCTGCACAGTCGGCGATCAGCATAGCTACCATCATCTCAATTGCACCATCCAGCGGACAAGCACCTCCATCACCGACTCAGATTATCGCCCTCACCACACGTTACCTCCGAGGCTCTCTCGCAAGCCATCCCCGGCTACTTTGCTCCTTCGCAGAGCCACGCATCAATCCGCGATAGAGGTCCTACGATATCCCTTGGCTTTCACGCCGAAATTGCTTGGCTGAGCGAGGCTAGCTCGGTCTCTTGTCGCCGCTCGAGGTGGATCCTCATCATCTCTACAGCGACGGAAGCAATGCTGTCGCCTTCGATCTTCGATCTTTCTCTTGCGCTCTGTCATCAGAAGTCTACAACACAATATAGATCACGCTCGTAACGTGCATTCCTTCTCAACATCATGTTGCAATCAGCAACGCATTCGTCTCCGACCGATAGCTCAAGAAACGCAACATCGCCCCGTGCTCGGTCTCCGCCATCGACGACTCCGCGCCCCGTAGCTTCCACCTCTGCCTCAAGCAACAGCAACTCGCCGCTACAATTGCGCACGCCTTCCGCTGTCTCACCGTCATCATCCAACAACAGGAACAAAGCAAGTTCTCATCGTCAAGACAACTCTTCACAGCCTGCCTCGAACAACGCTGAAAGTACAGCACCGATACCCCTGGCAGGCAAACGATCTCGTTCCGGCTGCCTGACCTGTCGGAAACGTAAGAAAAAGTGCGACGAAACCCTATGCGAGGAAACAGGTGGATGCTGGCGATGTCGCAATGCAGGGTACCAATGTGAGGGTTTTCGAAGGCCTCCTGCCGTCTTTGAGCCCGGTTCGTCCTCGAACACCAAAGCCAAGCGGACGAAGAGATCTCCTGGAGCGGCTAGGAACGAAGCAAGCGGCAGCAGCAATATCAAGACGGAGCCGGACACCACCCACAATGGCAGCAGCTTTGCAGATGCTCAGGCTGCTGCGCTTGGTCATACATCCTTCACTTCAGTGGGCACCAATTCCCACATCAACAGTCAATCGAACGATGGCTCTGAGCATTCAACGCACGGCACGATCGACCGAGAGTCTCTGGCCATGGCCAACAGTCTCGCCGAGTTCGCAGGCCTCGCAACTAGCTCAGCAGCATGGCCCATGGCACACCAACTATCTGCTGATTCCAACAACGGGACCACTACGAACGACAGACAAACAGACTCGAACCCTTCGATAGCATACAAGAACGGAGTTTCCAACACGCAATCCTCGTTTCCGTCTTACCTGGACAACTCGTCGATGCGACCACCGCGGTCCACGCCGCTTCACCATCAAACGCACTATCATCAGGCGGAGCATAGTCTTCAGCATCATCAAGCTTCCTCCTCTTCACATGCACCGGCAACTGGCATACCCTTCCAAGCATCGTTGGCCCCTTGTGAGATTGTCGGCGATTGTCTCTTTTCGGGTCACCATCTTTGCGCCTCGTGCAGTGCTGTCGCCAACCGTCTCATGCAGCCTGATCCGCAGCAGCTCGCCGCCCTCGATGCCGACTTGATTCAGGTTCAGCCTATGCCAAGTCTCTCCACGCCCATGGCATCGCGTCACCATTCCCCGACACCGCAGAACGAAGCAGACGCTGCTCATCAGGCCAATGCCAAGTCTCGACTCGTCATGGAAAGTCTCATCGGATACTACAGCACTCTCATCACCTGCTGGACACAGGGATGCGACGTACGTGGTCTCGAAGCCTCGACGCTATTCCGAGCACTCGTGCCCTACCTTCTCGATAGTGTCAACAGCAATCCGCCGCTTCGTCTTTCGATTGCAGCTGTCACAGCAGGCTACGTCGGAGGTGCAAGGCTTACTTGGCCTAAAGACGTTGTCGCAATTCATCAATGGGCCAACACTCTTCGCGCTGATCGAACGTCCATCGCCGACTGCGTCAAAGCCAATCTTAGCTTTCCTTTCCCTTCAACGCCAGACACGATCTGGTCGACGTCACCAAGTGGCAGTCTCAATTCGGAATCGCATACCAATGTCGGCGCATCTGCGCTATCTCCAGCCAACGCTGAACGCTTGCGGCGCGCATCGTCGACTCATGCAACGCTCGATGACCTGCTCGTTGGACAGGCGCAAACGCTCAAACATCTCGCCGTGCGCTCTTTGGAACAAGCTGTCTCGGATTACCGATCCAAGACGACCCGCGCGCTTGGTGTCAGCTTCACAGAGAAAGGCTTCCTGGCAGAGCTGATCCAAGTCAACCCACTTCTGTTGGCAGCGATGAACATTGCCATTTACGCCTTTGCGGAAGAAGGCATGGAGAGCTACTTTGAGGAGGCAGCAAGAATGCGCAGCCTGATTGATACGCTGCTTGGATCTTTTCCGCCGGTCAATTTGTCGAAGCTGGTGTCGCACGAGCATCTTGGATTTCGTACCTATGTTTGGTCGGATGTCAGCACGGCTATTGCTTGTGGCACACGGCCGCATCTGCAATTGGCGCTGTCGACGTTCGCGAGCGATACGGACGCTGAGTTTGGCGATGTCTCGAATGGAAACAGTTCAGAAGGACCTTTGGATCTCACGTTCAGCGTACACGATGCGTCCCTGATCGCTCTCTCCGACATTGCTCGCTTACGATACGACTTTGATGGAGGCGACTTTAGCGCTACTGCCCATCGTCCTGCCGGCTCACCTGTGCCACAATGGGTCCACGACAGAGCCAAACGCATCCAAGCCCGTGCAGAGTCATGCAAGATCGAAGGTCCGCTCACCACCGGATCCGCCATCTGTGCTATGATGACCAAAAGCGCATGCATCATTCTCATCCACACGTTCATCTACCGCGTTGGTGCGCTACATCCCGTCGTACGGGGCCTCCTGCGCGGCATGTTGGAATTATGGACCAGCGCGGGGGAGCAATACTGCCGTTCGGTAGGATGTAGTAACTTCAACCTTCCCATCTTCATCGCAGCAAGCGTAGCGGTGGATGAAGGTGATAGGAAGATCTGCGAACAAGCGATGCAGATCGTGGGACATGAAGAGGCGGGTCCGGCAAGTGGAAGGGCGTTGATAAGGGAGGTTTGGAGGAGAAGCGATATTACGGGTATGCCTGTGTTTTGGACTGATTTGATCGCTAGTGGTGATTACGCCGTTGCTTTCTTCTAGTCACCGATCCCGTTCTGGGAGGGCTCCGATAGTCGATTGTCGAATTGCAACACATCTTGACGCAACCAGCCTTGTGAGTATTGGTGAAAAGCTTGTCGCCTTTTTTGTGTGAATTCGGAAGGCAATGTGCCGAACAGCGAGTTGTGTGGATAGTGATGAGCTTCCGCTAGTCTGTTTCGCTTCGACGGTGGTTTGAGTCTTGGCAACCCCACGTTTGTCGACCAAGCATACAGAGTGTGGTTAAGCGAGGTGCTTGACAGCGAGGACCCTTGAGAAAAAAACAAAGCTTGGGTATAGCCGAGGGTAGAACGTGTGCCGCTAAGAAAGGGCGTGTTGCAGCTCGATAGAGTGCATATGGAAGCACGGTTTGGCTGGACGCTAGCTTCACAATCAGTCTCATTGAGGTGTCAAGGCTGCTGGTGATATGCTTGCGATCAGAGAGAGATGAGTGTGATGCGTGCCTCGAGCAAAAGGGTGGTAGCTTGTTGTCGCCGGGGGGAAATGGTGCCTGCGGACCAGTGGCACATAGTTTGGGCAGCACAGTACGTTTGGCATCGCTGGAAGAAACATATAAGGCTGCTGCTGTGCAAACCATTTGCTGGACCGTCAGCTCTCCATCGGCATTCCCAGCAACTCAAAAGATGATGCGCTACCCTTTGCTCCTCGCTACAACCGCTTTGCTCGGTCTCTTCGTCGTAGAACCAACTCAAGCCGCAACGCTGACATGGGACTGCACCCGTGTCCCCAACATCTGCTCCAATGACTGTTACGCCATTCAATGTGCCGGTAAACCAACTACACTCCATCGTGATTCGGCGGAAGCAACGACCAATCGTGCCAATACGGCTTGTAAATCCCCCAACCGATGTGCGGATAATCCGAGCGATTCCAACTCCTGCGGTAAGCCCCCTCCTTTCTCCTCTATTTCCTTTCGTTCATAACATCTTTGCTCATTCAGTACTAAAATGATTTGATTGCAATCTGCGATGTGGTGGGTGGAGGAAAAGACGAATACCCCTACGCTTCAAGCGCAGAAGGCGGAGCGGGAAGCATCACCCGTTGCGTCCCCAGCACTGAAAACTCACGTCAAGGTGGAACCCTTTCCAACTTTTACACTTCTCACGGGATTGTTGATGGAGACGCCTACAATGTCGCCTTTGCCTCTACAGGGGGTTTGCAGTACTGTGACGGATCATGCAGTAATAGCGGTAACGAATTGATCAAGCGTCAAAACAAAGCTATTGGTATACAGCATGTCCCGAGGTACTTTGTTACCGAGGAGGGGAGCGAGATTACCAGTAAGTATCAAACGTTCTTGTGAAGTCAAATGAGGTAAGCAGAAAACGTCATGCTAACGATCAGGCTTCTCTGTTTGGCGGAAACAGTGTTCGAGAGGTTCGATAGCCCAGGCTCATTAAACAGCGTTGTCGGGACGCAAATTTGGTTGGCTCACGAGGAACGGAATGCCACCATTGTGGGCATTCTTGCTTCGCACATGTAGACTTTCACTTCGCCTTCCTTCGCTCTAGCAATACAGCCACCAATTTTTGTTTTATCAGACTGATCATCGGATATCGAGACGCCCGTTGCCGTGTTGTGTGGGAAGTTGATCATCGATATCACCCTGTGTCGTGCAACGAAGGCGCTGCAGGGTCCAAAAACAAAGTCCAGCTTTTGCGGACGTTTTCGTATGTGTCATTGCGCTTTGTTGCTGACCAACAGCCATAGCAGTATCTCGTGTAGACTGGTTGGTGCTTGATGCAGGGGAGCAAGCGATGTATGGTGACCAGCCTAACCTTCTTACCGAAATAATTTTCGTTGCAATCGGGCATGGAAACGATGCATCACGGGCATGACCGATCGATTCCTTCCTTCCGTTGGGAAGCAGTATGCTTAATGTTATCTGCGGAACCGACTCATCCGATACACATCCACCGTAATGCTCAGGAACGAATGACATCAAGAGACAAGAAAGTGATTTGCGGAAAAGGTGATTCCGCAATGCTTGGCAAGCTTATCTTCCCCGCGATTTTTGCCCCAGTGATGCTGCTCGCTAAGCGAATCTCTCCGATTGGGAAGGGGGAAGAGATAAGCGCTGTCAGTGTGGCTTGATTCAGGCGAGACAATGCAAAGCACAAGAAAGGGGAAGATTGGGAAAGCTGGGTTTGATCACAAGGCAATGTAAGGTACGATGATGATGATCATAACGATGGAACGACGTGATCCGGAAAGAGTGAGAGATCGGATACGTCGGCTTGAACGGGTCGGACGAATTTGCCCTAGTCACCGTATCACACGACAAGGTGGGCGGAGGAAGCCTAGGAACAGCATCGATGTTGTGGTAGCTGCGACAGGCAGAGCCAGCGTAAAGGTAGTGGACGATCATGAGGGCGAATCGGCTGCACAGCACCACCCGATATCGCACAATCATTGTTCACACGCCAAGCTTTTTCGGTGGCAAGCGAACGGACGACCCGATCTGTTGCTCAAGCTGTGTCCTTCCAATGCGAGCATCCCGTTCGACTGATGTGATGTTCAGCTGACCCGCTCCACACAGTCACTTACGGAAGAAAGGTCTCCGTGTCTTGGCACTGACATGGCAATGTGTGACAGTTCTTGGCTCCTCCCAATCAGATGCGGAGGCGATGCCAAGAGTTTCGCTTGTCAGTCAACTGTGCATGTAGAGGGATAAATCTCGGTCAACGGAGAGGACGGAAGGGAGGCTTCCGAAATTCTTGATCGTTACCACGCGCGCTGGTGGTTCGCATTTTCGCGGCTTTTGGGGGCGTAAAAAGCTAAAGACACAGGATCGCCTGTCTCTGCTTCTGTTTCTGCTGTGCAAGCGAGCTGGTGATCCGTTCAATCGGCTATTCCTATATCACTCTGGTGCGACTTGGCTCGTTTTACGCGCAAATTAGTCGCACCTTAGCACTACACACGACAGGATTGAATTTGCCACAACGTTTGTTGTTGCACCATCGGAAGCTCGTATCCAACGGAGTCAAGCTGAAAAGGGCTTTGCGGCGGAAGACGGAGTGAAGATTGCTAGAGTCAAACGACAATTTCGAACTCAACCATCGGCTGGCTCTCTGCCGAAGGCTTCGCTCTTATCCCCGCTTCCTTTCTGTCTCTTTTCTTGCTCTTCTATCCTCAAAGAGAGAGAAAGGGGAGCAGGGAAGAAGGAGGAAAAGGAGCAGGAGAAAAGGCGGGAGAAGAGGGAAGGGAGTGCATGAGAACAATAGAAACTCACCTCGAACGTTTTTTCTTGGCAAAAATTGTCCGATATTTCCACCCCCCGAATTAGGCATCTGAACAGTGTCGGGGAAAAAGAAGGGCTGGACTTGAGCTGCAAGCGAGCAGAACTTGCAGACTGCATAAAGTCTTGGCTCTCCGACGAAGGGACCCAATCTTGTTCGATGAGAAAGAAAGCGGAAGACATCCGTCCGAGCCATTATCACCCTCTTCCTCTTCCCTTCCCTGGTCCTTCCGTGGTCAAAGTGTCGAGCAATCGCAAGGTGAACGAGTGATTGGGTCGATTGAACAACGACGGTCAAGGATATGCAGGAACAAAATCGTTATCCATCGTACCAAATCGCGATAGGATATGTTCACATTCCACGCGAGCGTGACTATCGTAGACCTCTCTTTTCGCATCTCAGTCAAAATAACATTTGGTGATTGCGTGTGTGGCTTTGATTCGAACAAGAATGTGGTGGCGGTCAGGTGAGGCATTCTTCGGCTCGATCGGCCGCAAGAGAACACTCTATCAATTTATCGGAAGATTCGCCGACGGGATTCCCAAGAAGAAGAAGAGGAATCGCAGCAATAGATAAGTCGTGACCGCTGATTGTGCACCCCGCACTTTGGCACTCTTGGCTCTCTCGCTTAGAAAAAAGATACGAAAATGGATTCGGTTCTGGCGTGATAGCAGTGACAAGAATTCATGCACTTGGTCTCTCTTGCATTCGGTTGGTTCTACCCGCCTCTCATGCAACGTTCCCAGTTTTGGGCTAGTGCGATTGGAAATGGCAAGAGGACGGGTGTGCTATACTTCAGTGAAATGGAATCAAGTTGCCCGGTCACGGGTATCTCTGTGAAGCACACACCGATCGCTCACCTGCCAAAAGGATTGTCCTTGCGACCGGTCTACCTGAGACTGGAGTATCGTCCCTCCTAAGACGCTATGAATTGCTCTGTCATTACGCACACCTCGGAAGGTATGTCTGTGGCAAAGCAACCCAGATCTCACGAATCAGAGCGACGCTACACCGCCGGACGTTCCATAGTAAGTGGCTGAAATTATTTTGCGAAACTTCCCATATCGTTGCCCACTATCTCAGAGGTAGAGAGCAGATCAGAGGAGAAAACGAGTAACCGACGGCGGCGACTGCTTTAGAAAGCCACTCGACCACTGTCACGCCAGAGTTTCTGGGTTTGACTGCTCATTCGCCTGTTAGAAAGTTTTTATTCAAGTTCAGAGTGTGACAGCTTGGCGGCGTGTCTTTGTGTGCTCGGTCAACTCGTCTTGCTCTCGTGTTGTGCAGTGTCAAATGCAAGGTCAACAGCACAAAGAGCGTCGGAAGCTTGGCACCCTTTGCAGCCGCCATTCATGCCAAAATGCCAATGCCCTGTCTCGTATCGCTTCTATCGCTCTCGACACTGCACGCCAACAACTAGACTCGAGTTCGTGCTGCATTGTTCTCCTCCTTTCCTTGTCGTCCCTGAATCAATTCCTTTGTACGCAGCCAGTCCCCGCTTAGAACCATCGTACAACCAATCACAGACCATATCCGCTCGTTCCTCTGCCTCTCTCCCCGCTTTGAACCCCTCTGATAAGCTCGTTTGCTGCTTGCTTATTTGCCACGAGACCCATGTGAGCTAGTGCAGTGCAGTGCAATCAAATCCAATGGAACAGCCTCACCCGAACCGCACTCTCCGCCTCCGCCGCTCTTCATCATCTGTGCACCTCATGAGACCATCTCGGTCCAATCAAGACGTTGCCTCGCTCAAATCCGTGAATCGTCCCTGCATCTGCAACTGCAGCTGCACCTGCCAACTGATCTCGACCTCCGCACATCGCAACGTAGCTCGTCTTCTCATTCGTTGAGCCACTATCCTCGCGTGCCAAATTGCGTTGCTTCGCCTTGGCATCTGAGGTGTACTACCATTCTGCTCCAGTTACATTGCTTCCCGCTGACTCGGACCTGCGTTGAGCATCTGTGACCGGGTTGGAGCGCTTTCCCTCGTGTCTTCTTCTCCTTC
>JAXQGJ010000476.1:0-14701 GCA_037039655.1 Pseudozyma sp. M118-08B | reverse complement strand
ATTTCTGCAAAGTCTCCTCCTGTTATTAAGCATTTAGCTAAAACTTGTGAAACGATATTTTTAGATAACATGAAACTTGCCCGCTCTCGATGGAGCTGTCGACGGTGTTGGATCGACGCAGAGCTGCAGTCGTTTGGGTGCGCCAAGGACTGGCTGAAAGATAGTAGCGTTTCCAGCTGAGGATGAGATGGTAGAAGTGAATGGGGGTTGAATGGCGAACGTGTGTGTGGTCTGTGCTGTGGATTCACATGAATTCAGGGATAGCGCGCTGAGGCGCTCAGGCTTGTCGGCTGTTCCGTTCAAGGGTCAAGTGGAGGATTCGCGTGGTCAAGTTCTCAAAACCATCAGGACTCGGAGCTTCTTAATTTCTTTGCACCATTCTGTCCATATCGTCTATCACCTTCTCACTTAGTTCCCAAGCAATCATTCAGGCAACCATCCAATTCTGTTACGCCCGCAACATCTTCTCTACAATGTCTGCGACAAGTCAATCGGACGAAGCTTCGTCGTCTCGGATCTCATCCGAACTCCATAGCTCATCTTCAACAGGCAAGACGAAGGGGAAGCTGTCACCACACGAGCGACAAGCACAAGCGATATCAAAGCTCTTGGCAAATCCCGACAAGGAGATTCACATTCCTGCTGGTCCAAAGGAAAAGTCAATACGACCGCCTCGCGATGTGATGAAGAATGTGACGGGTTCGAGTGCAGGAGCAGGCTCGGGTGAATTTCATGTCTACAAGCAACAGAGAAGACGGGAGTACGAACGTATACAATTGATGGAGGAGCAGAACAAGAAGGTAAGCAGCGCTACACACTCTGAGCAAAGCTAGCGTCTTGACAATGGTTGTTGACCCCTTCCCTTCCTGCCCTTTGTTGGACATCGATTGCAGTTGACGGAACAGGAAGAGTTTGCGCGGAAGCAAGCCGAAGTACAGCGCAAGGACGAAGCAAAGACCGACAAGAACCGTGCCAAGCGTGAGAAAAAGAAGTTGGCAGCTTTGAAAGCGCAAGCAGCCGCCAAAGGCAAGGATCCCAACAAAGTGTCGCTTGCCAAGGCAGACTCGTCAGCAGACGGAGAACCCGAAGCCAAGAAACAACGTCTGCACAACGACGCCGTTCAACGTGTCGAATTCAAGCAAAGAGATGATTCCGAGGACGATGCAAGTGCGGATGACTCGTAGGGAGGCTGCACTCGCAAGGACACTCGCTGAAATTTCATAAACCGATCAACAGCATTCAGCACATCCAGTATAAAAGGCGCTTGTCTTCGGGGTTCGACGTCTGACTTGATTAACATGATGCAGCGGATATACAGATACAGCAAAAGCGGAAACATTCCTAATCCAGCACTCATACCAGCGTCTGTGCAAACTTGATCCAGGTGCCAATCTGCTTGTACACTTTGACCGCCTTCGAGACCTCGGTGTCCACGGTAAAGTAATCGTGCACCTCGTACGGATAGACGTGGTGAACCACCTTGCAGTTGAGCTCGCCAGGGCTCAAAGTGATACGCTGAGCCGACGTCGAAGTGGGAAGTCCCTTGGCCTTGCGTAGCGCATTGGCAAAGTGTTGACCCTCGTCCAACAGCGTTTCACAGCCTCCGTTGGCGATGAAACAAGGTGGTAGCGCAGCAAACTCGGCGCCACTCTTGTTGACATGTGTGTTCCAGACGTCCGAAATAGCGTAGGGCAGCTTCTTGAGCCCTTGTGCCTTGACTCCCCAGTCTTCATAGGACAAGTCAATGATGTCTTGGACCACATTCTTCTCGCGACTCTTGAACGATAAGTCCTCTGGAGCCAACCAGGGCGAGAGGAGCACCAGACCTGGGATTCGGAACGAGGAAGGGTCGTTAAAGACCACGTTCTTGTACGAGCGCAAGTATCGTTCCAGTTGCAACGTCAGCCATGATCCGTGACTGTCACCACCAAGGTAGATCTGCTTGGGCGAGTAGCCCAGCTCGTTGATGAGGTAGAGGTACGCAGACAATGCCTGGTAAAGCTGCACTGGCGAGGGTGCGAATGGCGCCAAGTTGTAGTCGACCGAGAAGACGTCGATGCCAGCATTGCGTGCAAATGTCTTTGCGAGATTCTGGCCCATGTGCAGATCGCCGGCGTTGAAGGTAACACCGGCTCCACCGTGGAAGTAGCAGATGACCGGCCGAGTGGGCTTGGTACTCGCGCGAGGCTGTGGTGGCACAATGTGTGCCTTGTGAGTGAACCAGAGCGCACGGATGCTCCATTTGAGCCATTTAGCTTCGAGCAGAGCAGGTCCACTGTAAGCATCCGTGACAATCTGTCGGCGATCGCTGGGTCCTGTCTTGACAGCAAGGATGCCATCCAAGTACTCGGCGCTCGCAGGAGGGATCCACACCTTGTCAGCTCGTCCGTGCTTAGCGTCCAGCTTGAGCGCCTTGACGGCGTCCTTGGCCAAGACAACCGATCCACCGGGGCCCGAAAGGTTGAGGCAGCCAACCACCGTTGCGAGCAAGTTGTTGCGGTCTCGCAGTCCTCCCTTGCGAGGTGCGATAGGCTGCACACCGAATCGGATGAGGTTGCGCATCACACGTCGCACGACCAGGATGTACACCGCGCTGGCGTAGCCCCAGTTTGGGTTGAGTCGGAAACGCGGAATGATATTCTTGAGCAAGTACCATGGAATGGTAATAAACGAGGTTGGCAAGAAGTAAAGCTGGAAAACAAGCAGTCGCAGCAGAGGGCCCAAGATAGCCGGTCTGGGCGGTGAAGCACGTTTGATTGCTGCCAGCACGGTAGGATCCACCTGACGATCTTCTCGCAGCGTAGAAACCGACTTTTCGCTGATGGAAGCGGTCGACATCGTGTAGTCTGAGGAGTGACGGTCGAGTCTAGTAGTATGGAATTGATGCTTGTGGTTGGGACGATGAGGAGAAGAGCTTGATGTCGAGCACGTTTCTATCTATGACCAGCAACGAAGCCTTGAGGAGGGTCAGGTGTACGATACGACATAGGTTGTGATGGTTGCGAGTTAAGTGAAACAAGTGTCAGTGAGCCATGCAAGATGCGGCGGCTCCTGACTGCGAAGATTGCTCGCTTGACATGGACACAAGGTTACCCCACAAAATGCTGTACAGGTCAAAATGAGCGCGCATCAGCCAGGCCAAGCACAGTCTCCTTTGGATTCTCCGCAAGCCGCGTGACGAGCGACCTTTTTCTAACGGCGGTCCAAGCTTGCATCAAGGTGCATCGGCAGCACTTTAGGACCCTTGTTTGGCGGTAACCTGGCTGTGAGCAATCTCGTGAAAACATAGTTGCATCAAGCTCCGCCTTCACTGATACCGAGACTCGTTCCATTCGACCTCAGACGGCGCAATACCAAGCCACATACCATGCGAGCTGTACTGTCAAGAGACACAAAGTCGGCAGGCATTCTGGATTGTATCCACATTCGCCAACGCATGCGAGCAACATCAGCGTTTGAAGGCGTGGAAGTCTGATCAAGCATCCACTCACCAAGCGCGCACCGTGCTTACAAACCGAGAAGGTAACGAGGGATAAGACGAGAAGAAAGCGGAGCAAAGGCAATTCCGAGGCGGTGAACAGGCTGATCCATTATGTACTCTGACCCAGAGGTTGTTCTGCAGCAAAGATTTGACGCCGAAGCATTACTTACGTTTGATCGGTTCGACGACACCTGTCTCCTGACTGGTGTCGATGATGGAATCACTGAATAGCGATGTCGTCTTAATGGTGACCTTGCAGTGCGAATGCACCTTTGGCGCCGTTGATCGAGCGCTCCTGGACTTTGTGGGCCTCTTTCAGGACGATAGGATCATACGACGCCAGTGAAGCGCGAGAATCTCATCGAGAGTCTTGCTGAACCGCTTCTGTTAGCTAAATACTGCGAGAACTAGAGACAGATCAGCCCTCGATCCTTGTCAGATAGTTCAAGACAGATGAAAGCGGTGAGTCGAGGAAAGGCTTCGTTGCAAGTCAAACTTTCTTCCGGATCTGGCGACGAAAAGTGGCCATGGCTGACGCAAGAGACAAGTGAGGGCATGCCAGTGTCATGGTTTGAACAGAGACACACACTCGCAACACTGAAAGGCTTTCTTGAATGATTAAAAGATGCTAGATCAAGAATGCTAGGGGACGATGATGAATTGTAATGCTGCGAAGGGATGTTTAGAAAGAAGCATGCTGAAGAAAATAGGATCAAATGATGCCGTTGGCACTGGCATTCATCACACGGCTTATAAAGAGATAAGCGAGTACAGCGAGCACCACCAGGGAGCTGCGTACTCCAAGCAGATCTCTTCGCCCATTGTTTCTGAGTCTAGGTTCATCGGCTTTCCCGGCCGCTTTCACGTCATTGCTGCCCGTCGCTGAAGTTGTATTGCTGCTGCTGCTCGCAGCTATCGATGTTGTGCCGTTAGAATTCGATGCAAGACTGGATCGACTTCTTAAGCCTAAAGCGATGTGGGTAGAACGAACGGAAGGAGCATCAAATGTCAGTATGTCTGCGGTAGTCGAAGAGGGATCGGCTGCGAAACAATCGGTCCCGTGGGGTCAAATGGATTGACTCGGTCGCTCAGTGACAAGACGACGTTGTCTGATTCACGCACCCTGCGATGCAGTAGAACCCGATGCCGATGACGGAACAAGAGTATCGAGTCCCACCTTTTCTGTCTTGTTTGCCGGATCGGCACTGCCATCTGCCTGGCTCGAGGTGCCTGCCTTGGGCTTGTCACCCATGTTGGGCAGATCCGTGATCTGAGGAGTTGCGTATTCGGGGAAGATTTGGCAGAACTTCTTTTGGGTGAGGTTGAATGCGTGCGATTGGGCTGCGAGCTTCTTTCGATCTGTTTCAGAAGCTGTGACGGAGCCTGTAGTCATCTCGTCCGAGCACATGAACGAGAGCAGTCCGATCAAGATGGTCGATGTGTTCCAACCGGGTTGCCAAGTGTGAGGGTGGTAGTCGCTCATCGAAGTGCAGATCTTGGTGTTGGGTGCGAAGCGTCCGCTTGGCGTCTGCATCTTGATGCCAGGCGGTTTGAATGGGAACTCGGGTGGGAAGATGAGTTGGCCATGGTACTCTCCGCCCGCGTAGGGAGTGTCAGGAGGTCCTCGAAGAATGTAGTGCCTGTGAGTTGATGCGATAAAAGATCGGGTCAGCAAAGCCTGAGAAAAAGTCAACAGCGTGAGGTCCCTGCTCTGCGATGCACTTACCATTCGAGGATGTTGTCCTCACGTGGTCGCGCATAGACCAGAGGCGGAGGATCCTTGTCCATGAGCTGCGCCTCCTTGGTGAGCTGTGCCGATGATCAAGATATGGTCAGGTTGCAGAATGAGTCCAGTTGTCAGCTTGCGTTCGTCCGCGTTACATTGTATGCTGAATCTGTATACTCACTCGCTTGATAGCGGCCTTGCTTGCCATGTTTGCGGATGGCTGGGCGGCTATACGTCTTCGCTGTGCTGTGCGGAATGCCTTTCAACTCCTCTAATCAAATGGAAATAGTTTGACGTCGCTCTAAGTGAGCCTGGTGCGAATCGTTCGTAATGCGCTGGTTCTTGTGTTCGCGATCGCGATGAGAAGGGAAAAGTAGTCGTGTATGGCGACAAACAGCAGCAAGCAGCGAAGGAAGTTGTATCGGAAGGGTATGGATAAGATTGGCAAGAAAGATGCGGCAGCGGAAAGGTGACGAAATTGACACTTTGGACTGAGCCTGGTGGGGCTCTGAAATGCATGCATCCCGCAGCTTCCTCCACGCAGGCGGGGCGGCCACGATTCTTTCTGCTAGCGAGCAGTGAATATTAGCGCTACCTGCAGCTCGGCTATCGTACAAGTCCTGGTTAGTACAATGGTTAGTATAGGACACTCTCAGTTGGTCTCCGTTGATCTTGAACTGTTCAGATCGGGGTTCGATTCCCCGGCCGGGAACACTTTTTTTGCATTTTCTTATGAGTCTTCTTTTGCAACGGCGGGCACTGAAGGTTGTAAGGTGGTTGATCAAAAATCCACGCCATTACGCGCTGATGTGCCTCGGCAAAAATAAGAATAGCTCAAGCGCGCTAAAAAGAGGAACACAGATCCACACTCGAGAGAGAACAACACTTTAAGCGTCGCGTCGGCAAAGCATATTCGGAGAGAACAACACCAACACATTTCTGTCGTATCGCCATCTATTTGCTCTTCCTTTCTCGCTTTCGTCCACGCTCTTTTGCCTTTACAACGGTCTTTACTTCGATACTGTACCAACACGCCGCTGCAACGAACCACTTCTATCCGTTTCTTTCTTCTCACTTACAGCACCACCCAATCGCACGGTTAACGAACCTGGCACAACCACTACAATGACACTCTGTGGTTTGCTACCGGGCAACTCGGAAGGAGCATCATCATCGCGCGGTGGAAGAATAGCTCGCAAGGTGCTCGTTCTCGGTGATGGTGCATGTGGTAAGACAAGCCTTCTCTTCGTCTTGATCAAGCATGAGTTTCCACAAGCATAGTAAGCATCCCCGTCCTCTCTGCTCGGCGAGTCGAAATTGCATCCGACCTCATACTCAAACTTGCTCCCTTACATTTGATCTTCGATGACCTCATCACAGCGAGCCAACAGTATTCGAAAACTACGTACATATGATCCAGCCTTCGCCTGGTGGTCCTACAGTGGAAATGACGCTGTGGGATACAGCAGGTCAAGAAGAGTTTGATAAGCTACGCAGTCTCTCCTATGCCGATACCCATGTAGTTGTACTGTGCTTCTCAGCGGATAACCCAGTCAGTTTGGAGAACGTCGAGACTCGGGTAAGTCGGCACCTCTAGCATCCTGCTCATCTTCTCCGTTCTACGCTTTGGTCTGACCCTTCCATGTTCTTCATTTCCTCTTTGCATTCTCTTAGTGGCTTCCCGAGATCCGCGACCACTGCCCCGGCGTCAAAGTTGTCCTAGTCGCCCTCAAATGCGATCTTCGAGACACACCAGAACTCGTCGAAAAGCGTCTAGCCGGCGCCCCACCCCCTCTCACCTACGACGATGGCGTTGCAGTCGCCAAACGTATCAAAGCATCGAGATACCTCGAGTGCTCAGCAAAGATGAATCGTGGCGTCAACGAGGCGTTTGTCGAAGTGGCCAACTTGGCGATCCAGAGCAAAGCAAAAGGCAGGGGTTCAATGGGGTGCGTGATCTTGTAATAAAACGAGCACCGACGAAGCAAGCACATAGAAGAGTGTCCTGCACTTCATACCATCTTTGTACTACGTATATCCCCACAAGCTGTATTCTAACCTAATGACGTCGTCATACGACCTCGAATTGATACCCTCATACCAGCCTCATCTTTACACTCGCACAAATGCTGGCACATTGGCACAGCAAAAGGGCCCTTGAAACAACATGCATTCATTGCAGCCTCGTATTGACATTTTGGCTAGGTTTGAAACAACGGCAGCATCAATCGTCCATGTTTTTGCGTTTGGCTTTATCGGCACGTTTCTGGAACATCTTATGACGACCTTGCTCCTTGTTGAGCGTCTTGTTGACCGATCGGTTGCGTTCGATATACGACATGTGTTGCGCACCACTGAGTGCGTTGAGCGAACCCGTCGTACGAGCCGCTTTGGCCGTGCCCGTGTTCATCGAGCCTCCTCCTCCGCCGCCTCCACTACCGCTGCCACCAGCCCGTCTTGCTGAACCGCCGAATTCGGTACCTGCTAGGTCCGATCCCAGATCCGCATCCGATTCGTTAGCAATCAGCACACTCTGCAGCAACTCAATCTGCTCGGCTTGGCTCTTGTAGACGAGTCCAGGCATGTTCTCCATACCTACCAAATGTGTGATGACACGGAAAGCGTAACCTTGATCGATCAAGAATTGCTGTCGTTTGGTCGAATAGAACATCTCCGATGTATCCTTGCTGACCAGGCTGTAAAAGAAAGCGTTGAAGCCTTCGTCGTTTCTTCGCTTTGCTCGTAGAATTCGTCCTAGACGCTGCGCTTCTTGTCTTCGCGAGCCGAAATGCGAAGAGATTTGAATGAGACAGGTCGCCTCGGGCAAGTCGATGGATGTGTCGCCGACCTTGGACAGGAAGATGGTGTTGACTAAAGGATTGTGCTGGAAGTTTTGCAAGATACGCATGCGTTCCAAGTGTGCTGTGCCACCGTGGATAAAAGGCTTCTTGAGTTTGAAGGCATAGGCCTCAAGGGCAAACACGTTGTCTGAGAACACGATGATCTTGTCACCGCGGTTTTCGTGGTAGTCGATAAGGAACTGACACGCCTGGAACTTGTTCGGGTTCATGCAGTAGAGCAACATCTTCTTTCGGCTCTTCTCTCGCAAATACTCGCGATAAAATTCGGGCGTCATGGGACACCATACCTCGGCACACTGTACGGTGGCAATGTGACCCTTGGCAGCCAAGTCCATCCAGTTGGCTTCGTATAGCTTGGGACCGACCAAAAAGTTGAGTTCGTCAATCTTTTCGTCTTCACGTACCAGCGTCGCGGTGAGACCAAGCTTCGAGTGCGCCTTGATCTTGGTCAAGACTCTTCGGAACATGCTGGCGGGTACGACGTGCACCTCATCCAACAGAATGAAGCCCCATTCTCGACTTTCGAGGAAGTTCATCATCTTTTGCGATGTATGGGATCGCTTGCCTGTATTGGCTACCATTGAGTAGGTCGAGACCACAATACCTGAAGCGCCTGAGAACTTTTCCTTCTGATCGGCCGTGAAGACACTGATCTGGTTGTCCTGGATGTTACTCCACTGCAGGAACTGCTGTCGCCACTGCATGACACTGACACTACTTGTGCAGAGCACGAGGCAGCTCTTCTTGATGGTGCATGCGGCGGTGATACCGACCAGCGTCTTTCCCGCACCACATGGCAGTACAATGATACCACTTCTGGCACGACCGTTACCGAACATCTTGGCCAGACTCTTTTCTTGATACGGTCGAATGTGTGTGATGGGCTTGAGATCGATCTCTAGGTCGGCGTTGAGTTGATCGTTGCGGAAGTCGTACTCTTCGAGCATGGGGTAACCAATCTCGTTGCAGCGCTTCTTGACCTGTTCGATGTATTCTTCTGCAATTTCGAAGCTGTGCACCGTATCGTCCTCATCGAGTTCGTCGGCTTCGTCAACGCCAATGATAGCGGAGAAGAGATCGGCTTCGTCTTCTCTTCGTGCAGCTTCTGCGTTCTCGGGTGGCGGACCCGAAGCGCCAGCATCGTTGTTGGAACCAGCTGCCGACCGACCACCATTTGCTGCACCAGGGGTCTGTCCTGCCGCTGCGGCTTGCTGTCGCGCTCTTCTGGCTGCGCTTTCTGTTCCCGGAATGACGAGATCGCCACGAGTTGGAGCCTGCGTTTTGCCCAGGACTTCCATGCGTCCCGACTTAGCTGCATTAGGGTCCTCTCGTACTCGCGCGGCGCCAATGATGCTGTCCTGAAGCAACGTCTGGAGGATTTCGGGATGCGCACTTTCCACAAAGTATTTGTTCTGTTTGAGCACGAGCTTGATCTTTCCGAAACTTGCTGTATACTCGCGGATGAACTCCAAGACGGCATCTGGTACAGGCACCTTGGAAAGACGGTTGAGAACCTCGATGATATCGTTGGGCTGCAAGCCGACCGAGACGGCGGCGTAGAGCGAGTAGGGCGTCAATTTGTATTCGTGAATGTATGCTGGTCGACTGACGGGCTCGGCGATGGCGATGAGAAAGTCTTGTGCCTGTTCTGCTAAGGGACTGAAACCTTCCAGAATGATATGGCCGTCGTCTGGTGAGATCCAAAGAGGACGGCTGGCGTGATCGAGCTTGAGTGGCATCTTTGTAAAGTCGCGCGTGTGGAAACGCAGCTCTCCAGATTCGTACCTGGCCTGCTCGTCATCCTCATCCATAGCGGGACCGTTGAAGCGCGGTGCGGCACCCGATAGAGGATGCTGTCTGGCAATGGCGTTGAGCGGCGCTGATTGTGTCGCAGCGGCGGTGGATTTGCCTGCTTTCCTTGATGCGGCAGACTTGCCTGCTCGCTTGTTGCTGCTACCGTAGTCGTCACCCGAATCGTCCGATACGAAGTCACCATCGAGGGCAAAAGCTTGCTCTCCATCTTCATCGTCATCATCACGATAGCTTGCAGGGGTGTTGCGAGAGCTCTGAGCACGAGAAGCGGCTGCTGAGGCTGGAGTGCTGGTTCCGCTACCGCTACCGCTGGCGTTGGCATTCGGCCTCAGCTTTACGGTAAGACGGGGCCGGCTGCCTTCCGACATTATGACGATGACACTACTGGGAAAAACTATTCACTTAGATGCGATGGAGGGCTGGCGGACAGTTGGCTCAAGTGCTGATGCTGTACACTGAATCGCTGCTCAAAGGTTACAGCGGCTGGCGGCTACTCGCCAAAAGCCCGTCGGAATCAAGGCTACCGAGGATCATATGATGAAGCTATTCGATAGAAAGCGATTTGTCGAAGATTGCTGTGATGCGAGTTTAAGCGATGATGGTGATGAACAAAGTCTTTGAGATGGACAAGGTGAGTGAAGAACGGCGACGACCATCAACAGCTGAGACCGAATTTCAACTGTGACTGCTTAGCCTCCACAGCTCAGTCTTTGCGCCTGAGGCCATCGTGCGTATGCATTCCCAAATTGACTCAGCTTTTCCTGGCTCGTGGCGTGCGATCTAACAGCTTGGCTCGGCCGGCTTCAGATTTATTTTCAGCTTCCACCGCTGGGACTGTGGCTTCTCTCTCCTTTAACTAGAATTCCGGCGTCTGGGTTTCGGACTCAGATATAGCCGGACTTCTATTCCAAAATCTGGGGATTTGATGCTGTTGTACGACTCGCCGCAACGCTCGGGCCGTACCATGGCTTGGCATCTTCTTGGCTACTGCATCCTTGAAGGTTGACTCCTGGTCTTTTACGCTACCATCATCAACACATCCAACATCTTTGCCACCTCGAATCTACCGCAAATATGTCTATCATCGTACACCACTTGAACAACTCGCGCTCCCAGCGCGTTCTCTGGTTGCTCGAGGAGATGGGACTCTCCTATGAGATCAAGCACTACACTCGAACCGCCCGTGGAACCGCTCCTCCTGAGCTCCTCCAGGTCCATCCTACTGGCAAATCGCCTTTGATCACCGACACAAAGAACGGCAAGGTCATCGCCGAGTCCGGTGCCATTGTTGACTACCTCATCCGTCACTATGGTGAGGGTCGTTTCGTTCCTACCGATCCCGAGAAAGTCGATGATGATGTTTTCTGGAATCATTTCGCCGAAGGCTCTTTGATGCCCATGCTCGTCATGAAGCTCGTTATGAGTAAGGTTCCTGGAAACATGCCCTTCTTCGTGCGCCCTATCGGCAATGGCATCGTCAACGCGCTCAACTCATCCTTTATCGATCCTGATCTCCGACGCAAGTCTGACTTTGTCGCTGATCAGCTCGTCAAGAAGTCCGATGCAGGAGAAGGATGGTTTGCTGGTGGAGATAAGGACGGCAACCCCACTGCGGCCGACTTTCAGATGCTCTTCCCCCTTGAGGCGGCTCTGTCTGGCCGCATCTCAAATTTGCCCGCTGCTATCAAGACTTATGTTGACAAGGTGCACGCCCGGCCCGCTTACAAGCGCGGTCTCGAGAAAGGCGGTCCTTACGCCTATGCCTGATCGCTTGGTTTGCCCCGTAGTCACTAGATGTTCGTCCATGATACCTCCACGTAATTTGCCATTCGCTGCTTCCGCTTCACTAAGCCGACTCCTTGTGACGACCTTACATAGCCCCCTGGAGACGCTTTGCTGAGTCGTTCCTGAGCGCTGTGCAACTCCTCCTCAGTCGATAACTCGTAGCAGAAAAGAAACCGCTCTCTCAAGGTTCTACATGACAGATGAGGCTACTCCATTAAGTTTCAAACAAGCGTGCATCATGTCTGATTAAAGAATGTATAAACAGAAAAGTAAATCGAGAAATCATGGCCCAAAAATCAAACGAGAAGTGTTTCAGGTAGCGAATGCCTCGCTCGACCCTTAGCACATCGGCAGTTGTAGTCTCACGTCGTGCTTTGTCCGAATCGAAAGACACAATACAGCAAATCGCAGAATTCTCATGAACCAAGTCAAGCATGCGAACAGGGGAAGGGCAGAGAATCAAACGGGATTCAGATGTTTTGAAGCTGAGCTCAAGTGTGAGCGTTGATCTTTTTCATGATAGAGACTCCGTAATGGCGACTAACATGGAGTGGGTGCTGGTATGCTGGTAATGTTTTGTACAACAAAAAGTGAAGATGCAGGTGTGGAGAGTGCTACGCCTTGATTGGTAGGCGGACATGGGTCGGGCAAAGGTGTACGAGGGACGAGAGAAACGAGGGGGGGCGGATGCACGAAGCGCTTGGTTGAAGCGATTTAGCGCATGATGACACCGTCGAATCGCTGCTTGAACCAAGCGGCGGTCTCCTCCTTCTTGACACGGTGGGGGGCACCAACACGGGCAACACGCTGCTTGCGGCGGGCAACACGGGCACCGGAGCGGGTCATGCAGACGAAGAAGTCCATACCGAAAATTCCGATCGAGGGGTCGTACTTGATACCAAGATCAATGTGCTCGGTGATACCAAAACCGAAGTTACCAGTGTCCGAGAAGTTACGGCGGCGGAGCTCGTACTCCTTGACCTTAAGACCGCGCTCGATGATCTCCTCAGCCTTGGGGCCGCGGATGGTGACGTGGCAGGCGATCTTCTCGTTACGACGAATACCGAAACCACGGAGAGTGTAACGGGCCTTGGAGGTAACGGGGGTCTGACCGGTAAGCTGCTCGAGCACCTTGGTGGCACGAGTAAGTCTGTCACCCGACTCACCAACGGAGATGTTGATGACGAGCTTGTCGACCTTGAGCTCCTATAGATTGTATGAAGCGAACGGAAACGCGTGCAAAAGTCAGTACTCTGGTCCACATGTGACTCGCTGTCCTGCCCACTAGTCGATTTATCGTTTGTATGCGTGGTCGTCATAGTGGTCGAGTTGTCGTTTGTATGCGTGGTCGTCATGTTGGGTCGGGCGTTCCATGTTGTCAAAGTACGACCAGTATGGCAGATGTGAGGCGATGCATGCTATGGCGATAGTCGGTGTCGAGTATACTAACCTTCATGGGGTTAATAGCCTTGCTGGATTCCGCCATCTTGAATATAGGTAAAGGGGTGACGATCTTGGTGGATGATCGTGACGAAGAGGGATCGTGACAAGCTTAATTCGAGGTTTGCTCTCTGGCTCGCTCGCTAGCTCGCTCGTTGGCTCAGCTCTGGTCTGCGTCTGAGAGGGCCTGCTTGTCTCTTGAAATCAGTTGTGCGCTCTGCAAGCTGATTTGTGGATCTGGGACTGTCTTTGAGTGAACTGACTGACTAACCGCCCAAGTTTGGCAGCTTGATTTGCGTTGAATCGTACGACTGGCGTCTGCTGCCGCGAAATTCCACACTCGCGCAATTTTGGCAGTCAGAGAGCTGGCGATCAGATTCGGCCGACGCTCCCAGGGTCAAATAAAGGTCTACACGTGACACTATTTTTCGCCTAATTGCTCGAATTGTGACGCGGTCTAACAAACTTCTAGCCTTACCACAGCCTAGAATTGTTTTATTGCAGGCGATCATCGCTATCGTATCTCGGTGACGACACAAAGCGCTGTTGCTGTCGTAATTGATGCTATGAGGATGAGAGAGCGAGAGATGATTCGATGAGAATAGCGTCGTTGAGCACGTCAAAGTCGAAGCCATCGGCAACGGAATCGACGGCTTGCGAGCTTTGAGTGAATGATGGGCCGATGACAGATCCCGATCAAGTTGATACTCTCAGCAAATACACGCTTTCATCATTTTGATACATTCGTCTACCCCGCACTTGCAACATGCAGAAAACGTACGAGCTCAATTTGGCCGAGGCCCCTTGTATGGCTCTGCCGTTCAACACATCTCGCTTGTTCGAAGCTCGCATACAGCTACAGTCTCAGTTTGTGCTGAACACCGTTGCACTCTTAGCGAAGATCGTTGTGTTGACCTGTGCGAGGTCCGATTGAGTGTATGAAAGTGACGGGCAAAGTGTGGGGCGGATCGAGAATGGCGAGGTGAGACAGAGACGAAGCCCTTCTCATTCCGCTTGTGATGGCGTAAGGCGTTCTAGCAAGATCGCCCGATCGGTGCTTGAAATGTGCTGCTGCGAATCGCGACTGTCTCTGAGATGCTTTATCCGACGCTGCTTCTGACACATCCGAAATCGCGCTCTAAGCGCGCGCCAGGCTCTTTTCAACGGCGGCTAGGGGTTGAGGGCAGAAGTAGACGCTGCCGGGAAGCATCACCCTTTGCCCTTAGCTCGAGCACAACATGTTGGATTGACACCACCTTCATTTGCGAGTCTGATGGTCTCGTCGACGTTGAATGCTGAACAACAATAGGTGAGAAACGTGCACGCAAAGAAGCTACTGAAGGCAAGAGCCCACACACAAAGCCGGAAGCAGCACCAGCTTGTGTGCATCAGCAAATGGCGGGACATGAGGCCCGGCGGAGGTCTCAGGTCGGGATGAGGTTTTCCGCCCGTCTCACCTTACTGTGAATTCGCAATATACTCAGTATCAGCTTCATCGACCTTCATCCAACGCTTGTTTGTGTTCATTATATTGAGGGCCTTTAGATTCATAATCTTTAGTGCACCACATAATGTTTCCACGTGTCGTTTTATCTT
>JAXQGJ010000475.1:0-14913 GCA_037039655.1 Pseudozyma sp. M118-08B | reverse complement strand
TTTTGTCTTTGGGTTTCGATCTGCTCCATGTTGCTCATCGTCGACCGAAGTGCCTGAGATAGTGTCGCTGACATTCTTTGCATCCACTTCTCGCTTGTAGACTCACCTCCGCGTACATCGCATCAAACACATGGAACTCATCCTCGGCGTGTTCCTAGTGGTAACATGCTTTTCGTTGCGACTCAGCGTTAGTATCCGTCCCCGAACCTCCTTCTGTGCGAATGCTATGGCTTCGGCCAACGCATTTGCGACCATGATCGGAGCCGTTCGCAATTCGCGACGCTTCCTATGATTAAAACTAGTTTATCCATTCTCTGAGGGGGTGGGGTGTCTGCCGTAGCCTGGGCTCGGCGAGGGCTTGGATCATGTTGAGTCCCTCGGGAGCTTTGCTGATTCTGCTCTCGTTCCAGGCTCCGCTTCTTCGATTCCTCTTTTCGAGCTGCGCTGACGATCGAAGGACGCTAGGCATGTTTAGGCCGCTGCGTATGTAGGAACTGTTGTCGATTAACTCGCTTCACGGCGGCATGCGAAAGACTCCTGGTTCGCATTCGCGGTGTGAAGCCTACGTGCTGTTCTTCCTTCGTCAGCGTTCAGTTTGAAATGTAGGGTCGGAGAGGTGTGTGCAGCCCTGACCGTCCGTAGATGCATTAATCTTCTCTATGACCCTCCCTCATCAGCAGCATCGACGCACGTAGTCTTTGCTGTGCTGGACACCATCGAAGCACGAAAGAAAGGACCCAAGGCTGACTTTGACTCATTGTCTCGCTTCCTTCCTTCGCTCAAATAGTCGTCTTCATATCAGCGGCTCTGGACCTTACTTTCCACCATCAGCATATCTATCTTTGACTCGTAAGTGTTTCTGCCTCTTGCGACCAATTCCCGAACGACGTTTGATCCAGACTTGCGATGCTCTCGCATCCGGGCGTTGATGAACGTATATCCCATACTCTTTTTACCGAGCCGTGAGCCTACGCAGTGGCGGGGCAAAGAACTTTGCTCAAAACATGCATCACCAACTGAGCCCTTCATATCTACCGAGTTTCTATTCAAGATCCAGAACGATCTTTGCTGACCTCATTCCACCATTCTTTTCCTGCGGATTTGACTCGAAAGTTCTCTGCCCCTCTCGCATTGCATTCTGTATCATTACCATCGCATACCTAGCTATCGTTGCTTTTCTGTTTGTACCATCACCTTTGTCGATAGCCTTCTCAGGCTCGACTTTATCATCTCAGTATTCTGTACCATCATCTGCCACCTTCTGTGTTGAAGTACGTGTGCTTCTATATGCTGTGTATGTGTGTCATCGCCATCACAGATCGCGAGGAAGCGTGATTACTGTGCTGCGCGGTCACGGGTGAGCAAAATTTGGCGCTGCTGGCTGCGATCTGTTTGGCGTGGTCGATCTGAAGGGTCCAAATTGAATCAGACTCAAGCGTGGCACATTCTCGATCTTCCAATTTCTTGAATTCAGAATTCTAGCCAGAATTAAAATTGACCTCGACTGAGTTCAATTCAAATAATCGAAGAAGCGTGCAGAGAGGGTGAAACACGCACGGACGAAACGCAACAAGCCAGGGTGCGAGCGTGCGTGTGTGTCTGTGTGTTTCTATCCGAGCCAGCGAGAAGGATTGGCGGAAGGTCAGCCCAAAGTCGAGCAAGAGCGCATGCGCCGCACGCACAGCTCAGCAGAAATGGCACACCACACCGCACAGGGAGCCACGATCAAGCGCAAATGCACGAGCTGTCACGGTTCACATCCGATTCCCAGTTCTACCAAATCGACAGAGGTGTCATTCTCCTGATCCCAACACCATATCACACACCGCATACCCTTTTTCGTCTATCGAGCTTTCTCTTCATCTTGCACGAATTGGTTTCAAGTGTCTGCTGTACACTACAAGGCAATCGATACGCCACGGAACACGCAATCTGATAGCTTCAGGTTTCTCGGTTCAACTCGTTTCAGCTAAGGTCTGCATCAATTCAACTCGCTTCATTACCTTCTCCTTGTTCCTCCGCCACCAACACCCATAGCATAGCAAAGATGGCAGCAAACGGTATCGGTATCGCAAACCTGCCCAACCAGAGGCACAAGATCGTTGCCAAGGCAGGTGGTCATTTTACCCTCATGGTTGTCGGTGAGAGCGGTCTCGGAAAGACAACGCTCATCAACACCATTTTCAGCACTGAACTTGCTACCGGCAAGGATCACACGCGAAGACACACCAAGCAGCTCGACAAGACGGTCGAGATCGACATCATCAAGGCCGAGCTCGAGGAGAAGCAATTCAAGGTTAAGCTCACCGTCATTGACACCCCTGGGTTTGGTGACTATGTCAACAACCGTGATTCGTGGACACCTATCGTCGACTTCATCGATGACCAGCACGAGCTGTACATGCGTCAGGAGCAGCAGCCTGAACGTCGCGAGAAGACCGATCTCCGAGTCCACGCCTGTCTCTACTTCATCCGTCCTACTGGTCACACGCTTAAGCCGCTCGACATTGAGACCATGAAGCGTCTCGGCACTCGCGTCAACCTGATCCCCGTGGTTGCCAAGGCCGACACTTTGACTCAGGCCGATCTGCAGGTATTTAAGCAGCGCATTCGTGAAGTCATTGCCACGCAAAACATCCGCGTCTACTCTCCACCTGTCGAAGTGGATGACGAAGCAAGCGCCGAACACGCTAAGCTCCTTATGGGCGCCATGCCCTTCTCGATCATCGGCAGTACCGACGACGTCCGCACCAACGACGGCCGTGTTGTCAAGGGACGAGAATACCTGTGGGGTGTCGCCGAAGTGGAAAATGAAGAACACTGCGATTTCAAGAAACTCCGTTCGTTGCTCATCCGAACCCACATGCTCGACCTGATCAACACGACCGAAGAGCTTCACTACGAAAACTACCGTCAGGCCCAGATGGAGACGCGCAAATTCGGCGAACCCAAGGTCAAAAAGTTGGACAACCCCAAGTTCAAGGAAGAGGAGGAACAGCTGCGTAAGCGATTCACAGAACAGGTCAAGTTGGAAGAAGCCAGATTTAGACAATGGGAGCAGCACCTTATTGCGGAGAGGGATAGGTTGAACAAGGATCTCGAAACGGCTCACAGCACGGTCAAGGCGTTGGAGGCCGAGTTGGATGCGCTGCAGAATGGGTACGGTCGTGGATCGCAGCGTCGTTAAAAAGCGGGCGGCGATAGAGCGATAGTGTTGCTTGTAACGTAGCATTGAAATTTGTGCCGAGGGCGCATTGTAATCAGATTCAGGCTCGATTCAGTATTGCACAGACAAAAGGAGTGGATTGTGTGGGTTTGGTACTGAGTTGTTTGGCGAGGTGGATCCAGGCTTTACAGATAGTTCAACGTTTTACGAGAAGATAAAGGGAGAGTTGGAGACGCCAGTCGATTAGAAAGGGTCGTTTGGAAACAGAAGCGAAGATGGATCCAAATGCAATACTGAGGTTTGAACGGTGACTTGTTTTGAGAGACGGATCCCGTTTGCGGACAAGGATGCCACCACGTCATTCGAAGGTGGCAATCTAATTCAAGTCTTATTCGAAGTCAAGATCTCGCAATCTGGCCATCAACATCTTTTGACTTCTCTCCAAACAGTAGTCGACAACCGCCTGACTGAACCAATGAGGGTATTCTGTCATGATCACGTTCTTGATCTTCTTATTGTTCCAGCAATCCGTTCTGCAGAAGATTTCGGCCAGTTTTAGCTCGAACTTGTCGTTGATCTCGAAGATCTTCCTAGCCTCCTCATTGGAAAGCCCTTCTGGGTTGAGGATGAAGAGCCGGAAAGACTGAGCCATTTCGAAAGACTCGCGGATGACGTCTTCGAGAGGGGCGCAACCTCTGGTGAAAAGCGGGTCGCACTTGGTTGGATGGTCACGTCTAGAGCTTGACTGCTTTTTTGTCTTCGGCTGCTTGTCGGCGTCTCTCTTAAAATTGGTATCGGGCTTCTCGGGCAGGTTTTCACAACCAGGCGGAGCGTTGTCCGTCGCCGGACTTTCTTGCGGGGCTGAGGAATTAGCTGTATGACCAGCTGTGTCGCCAGGCGTCTCAACAGCGGGGGCAGCATTATTCTTCTTCTTCCTCCTGTTCTTAGATCCCATCTTGGCTAGCGAGTAGGTTGGTCGAGTAAAGTACAGTGAGTGTAGCTATTGCAGCTCAGAAGCAGGCTCTAAGAGCTAGGAGTTGAGCTGTTGTGAAGAAGCTGGCTCAACGGGCTCAGTCGTCCTCGCACAGCATGGTGTATATGTAGTCTTCAGGCCAAATGACAGCTGACGCTGTAGGACTGGCTTTCTCCCTTCACTCCAACATGCTGCACAAACAACGCAACACTCCAGCAGATAGCGCTGTGCAGAAAGCATTGTCCAACGTCACAGACAAGGGATAAGATCGGATCAGATAGCGGGCATTAGTCGGTGCTACTTTTGATATGAAGTCAGTTTGTGTGTGCGCACGCCGAGGAAGCGGCAGAGTTGACTGTCGAGGCGCGGAACGTCTGTGCTGTGAGCCGAGTCAAACAGCTGTCGTGGAACGGACGCAGGAAAAGCCACGCGCTGTCTGTCACAGACACACACACTCACCCGCACTCTGAGCTTGTGCGCACAGAGACGCGCTCGAGCTTGGAAATTCACATCATGCACCGCCCCTTTCAAAATCCCTACACAAACATACACAGCCGGTTTAGCTGGCAAGTCACAGGGCTTGGCCGTCACTCGATCTTTAATTCTAAAAAGAAAATCAAGGCAGCACGGCCTGAGAGAGTAATCATACACGCTCACACAGATTCCTAAATTTGAATCGCGGCGACGATGGCCCGCCCGAGCGTGGAGCGAGTCTAAAGTCAGGGTCATTACGCACCACACGCATCGCAGCTCAGCCAGCCTGATCTCACAGCTCGGTCAGTGTGGTCCTTTAGCAGCGTCACCTCGCCTATCCATTCCACACAACGCTCTCCTTCTTGGATTTCACTTTGATCATATCGTCACGGTGATATTCCTTTGTCTCCTCCATCTTCGTTTCTGTGCGCATTCACGATCTGCCCGCTTGCACATCCAACGCTACCGCATACCAGCGCAAAGCAATCCTCACCCGTCCTCAAAAGGCCGCAGTTCTCGAGAGTGCATCCACCGTCTTTGGTTTGTGCCTCCACATCGGAAGCCTCTCTCATTGGTTCTTTTGCGCTATCGCTCGCACCGCACCACCACTGCGCATCCAGCGACTCCTGCGCAGCTCTCGCAAAGCATTCGCAGTCGGTCTGATCTCGGCTGTATTCGTATCACTCGACCGAATACGCACCACACGCAGCACAACGCACGCGCACTCGACGATTCGGTATCTAGGTCGGCACATCCTCTCCAGCATTTCTAGCCTTCTTCAGCTCAGTCAGCGTTTGACAGATCACCTGCGCACATTCGAGCCGCCTTCGCTTGAACTCAACCAATCATGTCGCTTCAGAATATCTCCAAATCCGCCGTTCGTGTGGGCAAGAACTACATCAAGGGCTATTCAGATGTCCAGGTCAAGGTCCGAGATGCCACCTCCAACGATCCATGGGGTCCCAGCGGCACCCAGATGAACGAGCTTGCGCAGCTCAGCTATAATCAGTATGTATCCCTCTCCAATTCCAGCGCTTATCCACCTTGTTGCGCCGAATAGTTGCTGACGAATGACTCCCGCTTTGCTTTGTGCGCCTTGTTCGATTCAACAGAAATGATTTCATCGAGATGATGGAGATCCTCGACAAGCGTCTCAACGACAAGGGTAAGAACTGGAGGCACGTCTTCAAGTCGCTCACTTTGCTCGACTACTTGCTTCACGCTGGATCCGAAAATGTCGTCATCTACTTCCGCGACAACATTTACATTGTCAAGACGCTCAAAGAGTTTCAGTACATTGACGAGGTTGGCAAGGATCAAGGTGCCAATGTCCGACAGAAGGCCAAGGACATCACCAACCTTCTCCAGGACGAGGCACGATTGCGAGACGAGCGTCGATCGCGTTCGCACATGCGTGACCGTATGTCCAGCGGTCGCGACGATGATGACGATGAAGCAAGAAGGCGACGGGCTGAGCAGGAGAGGAATCGTCGAAACCGAGGTAACAACGATGACGAGCAGCTGCGAAGGGCAATCGAAGAGTCGAAGCGTATGGCCCAAGAGGAGCAGGACAGGATCCGTGCTGAAGCCAAGGACGAAGAGGAGCTTCAAAGGGCACTGGCACTGTCAAAGAAGGAAGAAGAGGAAAGAATTCGAGCGCTTGAGGAGGCCAACAAGAATGCGCTCTTTGACGACTCGATCAACCTGGACGGTCCCAACGCTTATACCCAAAACCAGCAGGTTGACTTCTTTGGCAACCCTCTGGTCGACACATCCGGCGGACAGGGATACGGTGTTCAGCCTCAGTACACCAGCTTCAACCCGTACTTGCAGATGCAACAGACGGGCTACAACCCTTTCATGCAGAATCAACTGCAGCAGCAGGAGCTTATGCAACAGCAATACCTTCAGCAGCAGCAAGCAGAATACCAGCGCCAGCTTGAGCTCCAACAAGCTGCCGTGCAGTACCAGAACCTCATGACGCAGCAACAGCAGCAACAACCTTTGGTGCCACAACAGACTTCGTTTGGATCCAACAACCCATGGCTTCAGTCCGGACAGCAGCAGCAACAACACAACGTCCCCGTCGGCGATCTCTTCTCCTCCGCTCCCACTCCTCCCCCGGCGCAGCCAGCACCCCAACCGGTTCAACAGCAAGCACCTGCGCCAGCCCCCGTCCAGCAGCAACAGCAAAACCGCCCGATCCGCGCCAAAGTCAACGACGATGCCAAATTTAACGAACTCAACCGTCTCCTTGCTATGGGAGACGGCGTCGACACTTTCGGTAATACTGGTGACATGCGTATGGGTCCCAACATGGCAAGGTACAACCAGATGCAGGCACAGAAGACAGGTATGAATTTCAATGCCAACACCAACAACGCACAGCAACAGCAGGGCGGTGCGGATGCCAGCAACCCTTTCTTCAAGGTGTAGACACCCTTTTTTTCCCATAAGTTATCGTTTGTTTTGTTTTGTTTTAGCTTCAATGTATTCCCGTCGTGTTTCGCTTTGAAATCCAGATGTTCACCTATACGTCCTGAGAGTGAGAGCGGCCGGAGGAAGGTTTCGCTGGAAAATCCTTTCGGGATGTGGGTAAGCTCATCTGGGGGGTGGAAGGTTTATTTCTGGCTTGTTTGGAAGTGCGGTTGTCAAGGGTTCGACAAACTGACATGCGGAAGGTGCTTGTATGAAGGATTGTCAAAGCGATCATCAAAAAGTTTCTTGAGGGACAGGCACAGACTTTTGGCGGCGAAGACACGTACGATCGTGGCCAACCTGTAGACTCATGAGAACGGATGGCATTGCAAAATGAACAAGAGCCTCTGTCGGTCGCTGCACTGACTAAGGCCCAGCAGAAGCTTCCACATCGCTCAACTCAACCCCATCACCTTATCACGTGTTGAGTGCATTAACCTTGTACGACAACTTGACGGGTTTCGTTGGGTACCTCCTATGCTCACTTTCCTGATCAGGAAAAGGTGCTTCGTCCGTCCCATACTCCCTTCCCTTTCCATCTGTCGTCCTAGTATCTTGAAAAGTCAACAGGAACGCAGCGTGAATAATCCTTATCTCCAACTTGGCAAATCTCATCCCTAAACACACATGTCTTCCTGCACCCCACGGTACAAATTCCCCTTCCCCCTTTCCTTCGCCTCTATCGAATCTCGTTGGGTCAAACTTAAGAGGATCTTTGTAAATGGTGTTGTTCCTGTGAGCGGCGGCAAGCCAGAAAGCGGCGAATTGGCGGTCTTGAATGCTATCTCCACTAATTATCGTTTCGTTTTGGGTAACCTTGGATGCGGTTTTGACTTTGCGTCTGAAAAGGAGGCTGATCATGAGAATGCGCATTGTCTCATCAAAGACGTTTTTGTAGAGTGGAAGTTCGGCTTCCCATTCCTCCAAGTTGGTCCGTTCGAGCTTTTCTTGCAACGTAAGACTATCGTAATCGTCACCTCGTTCTTCGGCTGCTTTACGAAGTGCGTTGTCAAACTCCCCACGTACACGATCCCTCCATTCAGGGTTGGTACAGAGGAAAATCAAAAAGTACGACGTAATACCAGTCGAGTTGATGATCGCTGCAAACAGTCCACCCATGATAAAATCTTCAATGGCTTTCGTCGAGGAACCGCGATCAATCATTTCTTGAATGTAATCGTTTTCACGTCGACCTTCCTTCTTACGTTTCTCCAACGTTCCCCGGATCGCAGCCGACATCTTGACCGCACCGATCCATTTCTTCACCGTCGAAGGAATGGGTAAGAGAGGGAAATGGGTTGCCATATATCCCGTATTATCGGCAAAGTTCCAAAAGGGTGCTTCGAGCGCCTTCACCGCATGAATGTCGCGTGCGTGCTCCGCAAGTCCAATGAACAGAACGCTAATCTGGAAGACAAGCGGATAGATCGTCTTGTGACAGTCAATCTCGCCATCGGTCGCAGGAAGACTCTTAAAGAAATCGACTGCAGATCGGACGATCTCGGGGATGTTTTGCTGGAGCCTCTTGTTGCTAACCGCCAATTTGAGGTTGTAGACGAATCCCTCGGTACCCGCATCCTCAGCAGGCGGGGTAGCCAGCCACGAGGGCAATTCGGGAATACCAGCAAACATCACCTCGTATCCCTGATTGAAATCGAGTCCACGATCGTTGAAGAAAGTCTTTCCATCCTTAAGAGGATTGTTCGTGACGGTGATAATGTGACCTCTGGAGTTGACGCGGATGCCGTTTTGCTTGGGAGGATTTTCTTTCCAGTGTTCGGGATCGCCAAACTGCTTACGAAGGAAAGTGTTACGAGTGGAGTAAAAGCTGAAGGGTCCAAGACCGCCAAAGAACGAAGTGTAGTAGCCAACGGGACCACCGCGTTTAAGCGCAGCGGGCGCTCTAACGAGATTCCATACCAAGAGGGCCACGACGATGGCAGCAGCAGACCAGAAGGAGGGGGACGAAATGAGCAAACCTTGCGTCGAAACGGCAAAGAGGTTTGAGGAGGTCATGGGGATCAGAAGGTGGGCTGTATGCGTCCAACCTTGACGTCTTGAAGCGAGTGAGCTAGTGAGTACGACGTCGACCAGTCCGATTGTTTAGTGGGAATCGGTAGGAGTTCCAAGTTTTCCGAGCGTATATATGTATGTCCGGTAGACTTGCCAGCCGGAAGATGCTTCTGAACTTCTCCGGACCGTGGGAAAGGTGAGAGGCACAGATGAGATTGTGTGGGAAAGAAGCAAAGCTGGGAGAAAGAGGAAGGTCGCTTCTTATGTATTGAATGAGGTGATTAACAAGTTGCCTTGAACACGACTGTCGCTTGTCTCAGCCGTACTCGCCGCGAACACCACCTCAAGCAGACGAGAGAGAGAACAGAGGGAAAGGTTGCCGGCGGAATTACCAATCTATCGCTGCTATCGCTGTGGCTTCTGCTGCTGCTCTGTGCGAGTCGCTCTTCGTTCCAGCTTGACAGCAGCAGAAGGCCGGAAAGACTCTAGCTAGCAGAATGCCAATTAGCCGAGATGGACCAAAACGCCCGCCCTCCTTCAAATCGGCGCGCTTAGGTGGATTCGGAGTACAAATGTCACTTTGCTGCACACATAGATGCTCGCACGGTGACCCTTCTCTTTGTTGTATGATTTTAAGCCTGTTGGAATATCTTGCCGCCGTGGCACGATGCCTTCCACTCTATGGCTCGACGTTTGCATCGTACAAGCGAGATGCGGGCTCTTTCCGACGGCTGAATTTCCCTGATTACGAACGACCAATGTAGGGGCCAGTATGAGCTGAAGTCGAGCCGTCTGTCCAACAGCTATCTGTCCCACACAGGCTCGAGCTGTTCGGCTGCCACTTCCGGCGAGCTAACAAGATTAAGTTAGGCTTCGATGCATGAAATTGGCATCCATAGCCCGCAACGGCCATCATGGCCTTTTCTTTTTATCTTGTCCGATCTTGACCACGGAGACGATCGTCGGTCCGAATAAATGAGGCGTTCTTGGGCCTCGTCGATGGTGCTGACTTTCAAGCTTGAGACTGACAATTTCGACGTAGGCAAATGCAGTCTATCGTAAGGCTAAGAGGGAACCACAAATTGGCGCGCAAAGCTTTCGGAGCGGGATTGTCATCAAGGCAATTGTCGTCGATGTGATGTGGCTTATCATTGCAATGACTTGACCGACCCTCAATACCCTGGTCGAATGCCCGAGTGGTTATGGGGCTGGCTTCAAGAACTTTACGATTTCTTGGCCACGTTTATGGCAACACCTCCAGTATATCCTGGGTTCGAATCCCAGTTCGACCATAAATCCTTTTTTTTTTGCCTCTTCTGTGAGCTCTTTTTTTTTTTTTATTCTGGCCGACACTGCGCACGAGTCAAGTTGGAGCAAAGGTGGAGGATGCGGAGAGACAAAAAGCGGTTGCTGCTGGTGCTTCGGCTAACCGGTGCCATCTGTCCGGGAAGGTTTCAGCGTTCATCTTACTTTCCCCACATTCGAGATTCGATATCGTCTTTGTTGTTTGCATCACCACCTTCTTCAAGAGCAGCATTGTCCTACTCTGGGCCCAACCGCAGCGTTTTCAATCTTGTTCCTGCACCGCAGAACAATCTTCAAGCATCGAACGAGCGCATCATTGTCGAATTCTTTCTCTGCAGAACAGCGATCGGTGCCGCATCATACACTTCATCAAACGCTCGCAGCCTGCTTCAAGGTTCTCATCAGGACGTCGGCACTGCCATCCGACAGTGGCACCACTGAGCACACTCCATGATGAATCCACCATCACCGCCCGTTGCACGCATCCGCACCCCCGGGTTCGCAGGCTACGGTATCGCATGGTCACCCTTCTTCGATCGTCGACTCGCCGTTGCATCCTCTGCCAACTACGGTCTGGTTGGCAATGGACGCCTTCACATTCTCTCTCTCGCCTCTTCTTCCCCCTCTGCGCCCAATCTCGTCGTTGAAAAGGTATTCGACACGCAAGATGGGCTCTACGATCTCGCCTTTTCCGAGGCACACGAGAACCAGCTTGTCACAGCCTCTGGCGATGGGAGTATAAAGCTTTGGGATTGCGCGTTACAAGAACATCCGATTCGTAATTGGGCCGAGCATAATCGAGAGGTATTTTGTGTGGATTGGAACAACATCAAGAAGGAAGTGTTTGCAAGTTCGAGTTGGGATGCGAGTGTAAGAGTGTGGCATCCCGAGAGGGCAACGAGTTTGATTGCGATAACAGGGGGGCATACGGGGTGTGTGTATGCGTGTGGATGGTCACCGCATAATCCGGATCTTTTGGCAACGGCGTGTGGAGATGGACATTTGCGTTTGTTCGATCTACGCCAAGCGGCAAACGCAGGTGGACAATCGGCAGTAGCGACGGTTCCCGTGGGAGGAGAAGTGCTGTGTTTGGATTGGAACAAGTATCGACCCATGACGATCGCTACCGGTAGTACGGATCGCGTGGTGAAGACGTGGGATCTGCGGAATGCACTTTCGAAACCAGCCACCGGAATAGCAACGCCATTGGATTTGGGTACTCCGATAGCAGCGATTTTGGGCCACGAATACGCCGTTCGTAAAGTGGCCTACTCACCGCACGCTCCGCAGCTGCTAGCTAGTGCGAGCTACGATATGACAGCCAGGATTTGGGATACGGATGCCGCGGCGAGAAGCGGTCCTCCTGGTGCACCGGCGGGAGGGGTGGGAGTGGCAGCGGGCGGGTCGATGAGGAAGATTCATGATGCACATACAGAGTTCGTTGTGGGTGTAGCATGGGGGCTGTTTCAGGAAGGGTTGGTGGCTAGTACGGCTTGGGATAGCGAGACGCATTTGTGGGGGGTGCATTAACGGGCTCAAAGCGGGAAACAGTGAGGGTGCACGGGGGGAGACGGACAGGCGCATGATGTTGTTTACTGCATAGCGATACTCAGTGCGAATTCCAGCGGATCTCCGTCAGCGTCTGTGTGTGTCGTTCAGTGTGACAAGAAAGATCTATGTGCTGGTTTTTGTAGCACATGATGATGGTCACTGCGTGTGTAGGCCAAGACAAGTTGTAGCAAGTACCTCGAGAACGTGGGTTAGGCATGTTAGAGGCCGGCTTTTAATTATACCTGGCTATTTGTTTCGATCCGTACAGGTGATTCGGTCATTTAAATTCGTCAGCCTCGCTTTCGCTTGCGGTGCCTCTGTGCACGGTCTCTCGGTGTTGGGTCAGGGTCTCTCTCGCTCACTTTTCTCTCTTTTGCGCGGAGTCATGCATTTGTCCCACATCGACGCACCACTCACCTCTTGTCTAATTACCACTTCCTACCACCACATCATACCTTAGACATCCCTTTCCGTCTCTAGAAAGTATAGGAAAGCAGTGGTGATGTCGACGTCGGCCATCTCCGTGCACCCGTCCACGGGCGGCACTGAAGGCGCAGGGGCAGCTGTTGAGACGACGCCTTTGCTCAACATTGCACGACAACGGTATCAAGTTCACTCTGTTTCCGAATCGAACTCTTCTGGCAATGCTTTCGAATCGGACCTCATCGATATCACGAAAGATCGCTACGACTTGACCACTTTCAAAGGCCGATTGCAACATTTCGCCTCGGTCACATCGCCACTTACCCTCCTTGCGAGCAATGCAGAACTCAAATCGGCACAGGAACTCGTCTCATCGTACGAAGCCAAGTTTCCTTCCAATCGAACGACTGGATCGTTTTACGTGCCCAAAGTGGAAGCGCAAAGGTACTGGAAGGCCAAACAACTCGTCGATTCGAGCGTCCACCCTGATACCGGAGAGGTGATTTTGCTGCCGTTCAGGATGGCTGCGTTTGTGCCGACCAACTTGCTCGTGGTAGGGGGAATGTTGATGCCCAACCCCACGCTGGCAGGGATCGTATTCTGGCAGTGGGTCAATCAAAGTCTAAATGTGGCGGTCAACTATTCGAATGCGAATAAGAGTGTTCCTATGAACATGAAGGAAGTTGGCCTTGCCTATGCTGCCGCTACGACAAGTGCGGTTGGTATTGCCGTAGGAATGAGCAGAGGCGTACCCAAACTCAAAGTTTCACCGGGAGTTAAAGGGGTTTTGACGAGTTTGGTACCTTTTGTAAGCGTTGCAAGTGCAGGTATCGTCAATATCAGCTGTATGCGTTGGAAGGAAATCAAAGATGGCGTCGGTGTATACATCCGAGATGCCGACGGAAACAGGCACCATATTGGAGACAGTAGTAAAGCAGGTCAGAGAGCAGTAGGTATGACTGCCGCATCGAGAGTGTTGACCAACATCCCAACGCTCATTTTACCCCCTCTGGCACTCAAATTCTTGCAAAGAACCAAGGTGATTCCGGCATCGGGAGCGTTAACGAGGGCAGTGGATTTGACCTTGATCGGTGCAAGTCTGTTGGTCTTCTTGCCTCCTGCAATCGCGACTTTCCCCCAAACGGCTAAAGTCAACCCGAACAAGTTGGAGTCCAAGTTCCACCATTTGACGGACCAACATGGGAACCCAGTTACCGAGGTAGAGTTCTCCAAGGGTCTTTAGAAGCGCCCCTTTGCTCATGTTAGGCGCACTCACTATTATTACACCAATGGAAAAGATGGTCCAGCCATAAGACGGACAGGAGTGCTCTGCAGTAAGGATCGTGTGCGATAGGATGTGCGTAGAAGAAAAAATCCATTAAGTGTGTGTATGCGAGAGACTGAAAGACTATGTACAGGGAAGAAAACCAGAGGTAGAAAGGCTGAGAGCTTTTCCAACCACCCGTTGTCGGAGAGGGCGTGGCAGCGAAAAGAAAAATAAGAAGGTAGTACAACAACAAAAAGGAAAAGCGTGCGGCCGCCAGGTATATGTTTATGTATGCAGGAATGTTCGTTTTGCAATCCGGTGTAGAGGAGATCGGGGAGGAACTACTTGTTCTTACGAGACTCCTTCTTGATCACCACGCCCTCGTCACCGCTGCTCGAAGCGTCCGATCCATCGTCCGATGACCCTGACCCTGCCACCTTTGCTGCTGCCACCGCCGCTGCAGCAGCCGCCTTCTTCTTTGCCAACTGGGCCTTCTCCTCCGCCGCTGTCACTGCCAACAACGGATCGTCTTCCGGTTTAGGCGCGCGGTAGGATCCACCTGCGCGATCACAGAACGTGAAATACTGGCCGTAGTTGCAAGTAAAGTAAAGGTGGTGGAGCGTATGATGCGATGGACCGTTGATGATTTTTTCGAGTGGCGAGTTGCAGATCATGTCGCTATCGTGGATGCTGATCGACCAGAGGTTGACAAAGACGAAGAGACAAACCGAGATGACGCGGTGGAGGGGGAAAACGAAGGGGAAGATATGGTAGGGTAGGGATTGGGCGTAACCGTCGATAGGATGGAAAGCGTGACTTGCGAAGGGGGTGGGGACGAGCCATTTGTGGTGTGGCTTGTGGATGTGTTTATAGAGACGAGGATGATGCTCGATGCGGTGGACCCAGTAGATGAGGAAGTCGGTGAAGATGAGGAAGAGGGGGACGGAGAGAAGAGCATAGCCCCATCCGTAATCCGAGATATTGTTGTAGAGCTTGCTGTGACCACGCACTTCCAAGACGAACCAGGGGACGGTCATGACGTCGAGAGGTAGGAATGCGTTCATGGAGGACTGGATTTCAAGTTTGACCTGGTTCTTGATGAAACGTGGGTGCTTTTCCATCTCCTTGTTGAAGAGATACTTGTACGAGAGACCGGCGAAGCTAAAGTAGAGAACCAAAATGCCAGAAAGAAGCAGAAAAGCTTGTTACTGTTGCAAGAGAATGTATGATTAAAGGTATTGAAGCCATAAAGCCATGGGGATA
>JAXQGJ010000474.1:0-14707 GCA_037039655.1 Pseudozyma sp. M118-08B | reverse complement strand
CTGAATCACAGTCACAATCTGAACAGCAGCATTTACATCTGCGATGTTTTTTGTGTTTGTGATGTTTTTTTTCTGAGGGGACTGAGCGATCTGCTGTGCTTCAGAACGTGTTTGAGTTGTAGTGCGAGGAGGATGACTGCGAGCTGTTCTTTTTTCAAGCGGTAGCATAGATCCTGCTGAGCGAGCTGGCTACACAATTCTGTGCGACGGGAATCAGATGTTATAACATTGCGGTCGACAGAAAACGAATCTTACAAGCATAGTCGCTCTAGCCACGTTGGGCGACCTTTGGTTCCCATGCCGACTGTTTATTCGGGACAAGAAAAGGAATGGTATGGTTTGATCTGGATCAGTCTGATGCTGCTATGCGGGAGGGGTGTGGGATGCTTATGCGGCATTGGAGGGGTTGTGTGTGTGGTGTAGGACTTACGATCTTGGGCTTTGTGGTGCTGTAGGTTTTGAAAGCGCCTCGTGTGCCTGTGATGTTTTCTCGTGGGGCTTGCTGTTTCATCACCCATGAACCCAAAGAAAACATTTTGGGTCAGCAATGCACTTCTTTACCTTCCTCTTTGATCCTCTTTGACTTATCATGCGAACCAAAGAGGGAGGAAAGAGAACGTATGTAAGGGGAGAAGAACTACTTACGGCCATCCAACTCTGGGTCATCTGTTGCATTACCGGATCCTCGGTGGGGGGTAATTGACGAATGTGGTGCAACCAAGAATGCCACAGTGGGTCTACCTGACTTGCGTTGAATTCGTTATCCGCAGCGTAATCGACCCAACGATGGCGCAGGTTGAATTCGTTATGGTTTTCGTAGAACTTGTTACCGTTTCTGTTCCACAGCACGAGATCGAAGAAGAGAGAGGGATATTCTTCGGTTAGCGAGTGTGTTTTTTCTTGAGGAAAACAAAGCATTGTCGACTTTTTCCAACAAGCAAACAAAGCGTTGCAGCGACAACGTGCAATGATAACACCAGTACTTCTCAAATTATCCAAAGAAGCATCGCTCGAGTCGATCAAAGCAAAAGCGAGGACGAAGCCAAGACTTACCGATCAGTACCAACCAGCCTACCAGACTTGGCATCACCAATGTAGTTCAAATCCCTCCAAAACTTTTTGATCCCTTCCTTCTTGATAGCTGCAATTGTACGTGCGAGAGACATCTTGGCACTGCTTGCTCCCTTGATGGAACTGAGAAAGAACAAAGGTGGTTGATGTAGATGGGTGTTTGAGGTAAGAAGTGTGTTATACGGTGGAGTTGCGCGCGTTTCAATCAAAGGTGTGAATTGCGACCGAATTGGTTCGCTTCCGCATTTCACTCTGTCTTCAATCGCCGATTCAGTAATACTAAGGTTTGCATTAAATTTCTCAAGATGCTAAATCGGGCAGAGTTAGAACAACAAACCGCGCCGCAACACTCTACCTTACAATGGCGTTGCTCAAACTAGAATCACCCGAACATCTCCCTTTCGCATCTAGCCAATGCCAATCCCATGGCGCATGATCGTAGCTCAAGCTTCTCCGAACCTAGTCATGCCACATAAATCCAGACATTGAACAAAGAATGCAAAAAGACATAGAATTACAATTGATTGAGAGCTGTGGTGACGATGCATACTTGAGAACTTGGAGATTTGAGGCAAGCAAACAAGATTGTAAGATGTGGGATGGATTCGATTCGTTCGCGGTAGCCTGCTGCGAAGTTGCTGTTTTCGAAGCATTTGGCAGATGATCGTCGGACCAGAATTGCAAAGCGGCAAAGGCTACCGCTAATGCCCCGTAGGACTTCCAAACGGCGTTTCGATCTCGGCCAGCTTTCCACGAGACCGAACCCCTTCCCTCGCCGATCCAGGACCGTAATGCCAACCCGACACGGGACTGCTTGCACGCGAAGGAGGTGCCCAAGGTGGCGGTGGAACGTTTGCATCCGTATTCTCCACCCAAGCCCCTGGAGCTGTCGGTACACCTTCCAACAACCTCTGTTCTGCTTCCGTCAGCTCCTCTGTCGTGCGTCCGCAGTTGCAAGTGGCATGCGAAGTACCTGTTCTATCTGGCAAATAGCTGACTGCCCACGGTACGTTGTCCGGCAGTGATCGGGGCGTTGAATAGCCATGACTACGATGACTGCCATTCTGATCGATGTGACCTGCAGAAGCAGGGGTGAGCGCGTGCAATCCAATGCTGCTCAAACCGTTGCCCGACCGACCGCGGTTGTTGCGCGTAGGACTCGAGTTGCGGCTCTTCTTTCCCGACCCACCAAAATGCGAAGCGAAGCCATGTCGAGTGGGCGAAGTGTCGCGTGAGCCCATGCGTGAATTGGCGGCGGAACTCAACGTCGAACTGCCTCTGGAGCCCGGTAGAACGTGATTGAGCGTGGTGGTGCGCTTCCAGTGTTCAAGCTCAGGATGCGAATTGCGCAGCGACGATGATTGCTGCGGTGTCGGCGAAGACGGTCGCGAGTTGACCGGCGATTCGAGCGAGTAGGGTGGAAGGTGGACCGTATCGTAAGTGCAGCAGCAGGATGGAATGGCCGTGGCCCTGCGCATGGAAAAGACTTGCACTTTGGGCTTACCGAAGCTGTCGCTGTCCTCGCGTGTATCCAAAACGTCTTTGCGAGAGAAGAAGACTTCAGCACCCATTTCATGACTGACGCGAATCTCTGCGCGGGAACCTCGGACTGTGCTAGGACGAAGAACGTTGTCGTCTGGCAAACGAACGACCGACTTGATTCTGTAGCCATTTTCGAGCATCATGGGCGTAGCTGGTTCCATTGGCGTGACGGGAGCCGAGACCGAGCCGTTGAGTGGCAGGCCAAAAGGCGAAAGATTGGCGGGTCCTGGACCAGCGCCGCGTCCAGGTCGACCAGGCGCACCATTGACCATGTCGCCGATCCAAATCGAGTCCTCCGGTCCAGAAGCATCCGTGTGCTGCTTGGCCTTGTATGGCATAAATCCCTTCTCCCAAAGACGAAGCTTCTCCGTCGGCAGCTTGAGCCATCCCTTGCGGACGTCACTATAAAGCTCGAACGTCTGTTCGAGGAAGACACGCACCACATGTACGCTGAGACCCGGTGGTGGATCAGGATGATAGAGACTGAGGTTGGCGGTACCTCCTACCGTCAACGATGCCGAGGTCAAAGAAACCGAAAGAGGACCAAGGGCTTCATGCGAATCGTGATACTGAATGTCCAGAGGAGCAGGACCGCCATCAGAGCTGACGTGAAGAATGATAAAGATCTCCTTCCATGTTGAGACATTGTTACGTGCACGACCGGCGCCGAGCGCTGTTGCGGTGAGGATGTAGCGAACACGACCATGCTTGCTGCGCTCGAATGGAGGTGTGTTTGCAGGGATGATGAAGGCAAACTCAAAACCATGAATGCCCTTGTCGAGATGCAGGCCGTCCGAGACGTTGCAATTGGCTGCTTTCTCCTTCTCTTTGCCCTTGGATTTCGACGACTTGACGTTGATCGCACCGGGTGTACCATCATTCATGATCTCTACTGTCCTTTCCATGATGACTTTCTCCTCCCAACGAATCGAGGTAGCTGTAGGTGCGGCACCTTCTGGGATGGCTAGCGTCTGAACACCCTGAAGTACTACCTTGATGCCTTGAATGTGGCGCTCGCTTGGACACTTGATCTCGACGAGACCGCGTAGAGTCTTGTCATCACCCGGGATGTCAGTGTTGGGCGGCGGTGGATGAATGAAGATGTCCTGCGATACGAGATGGAGCGAGATCTCGCAAGGATGATGCACAATAGAGCTGAACATGCTGGCGATGGTGCTGGACGGCCAGCAAGCTTGAGTTGCAAGAAACGATTCCCCTTTTGAGTCAAGATTCCGCGAAAAGCTATGCTAGGAAGTCAAGTCGGGATCGAGTGCGTGAAAGCCGGAATGTTGAGTTGCTTCTTTGAGTGCTTTTATATCGGAGTGATCCAATCGAGCTAGGTGATGTTCGTCTTGATGGGTTCGTGGTGATTCAAGGAGATCGGAATGCAATGAAGGTTGTAGAGAGCGTTGCTGCGCAGTCAACGTCGTGTGCTTGCTGCGTGATGCGTGCTGTGGGATGTGATTGTAGAAAGGAAGGGTGGAATGATGACTGAGCCTTTGGACGGAATATCCGATGTGCTTGACCTTGAGTGGAGTGAGTGATTGTTCGCTGAGGCAAAGGTGGCAGTGAGCAAGGCAGCAAAATGTGAATCTGAGATTGCCAGAGCGAGCGTGAGTGTGTATCAATATTTAGGTTTAGTTCAGTTTGATGGGACTACTATTCAAGACTGAGCAGCTGCAACTTTATCGACACACAAAAAAACAAAAAGAAGAGTAGTCTTGGTCGGCACATCCGCATCTGTGCGGCTGCGTTACGTTGCTGCTTGCTGTGCGTAGTGGGACGGGCGGAAAAGCAGAGAAGTAGCAAGGCGTAATTTTGAGTCTAAGGCTGAGAAGCAGCTTGGCTGCATGCGATTTGCAATCTCTCACCAACCAGAAGCTCGGCCAATTTATCCACCTTTTTTAATCCCTTTGCTTCCTCAGTCGCGTGCCAAGTCGAGTCAACTCAACGCGTTCAGGCCGAGCATCCTTCAAAGCTGAGGCAAAGTTGGCAAAATCGTTCCAAGAGTGGAGCTTAGACTGCAAAATTACACGGCCAAATTCTCGGGTGAACTGAACCCTTTTCTTAGTGCCAAAAGATTTTGCCGAGAGCCAAAGATCGTCAGATCAGCTTTTTTAGAGAAACGAGAAAAAGAAAAGGCTTCTGCTTGCGTGGTTGCTTGCTGTGCTAAGCTGCTCGTGAACGTGCCTCGGCTGCCACCGCAACGCTGTATGATGGCGAGCGACAATCTTGGTCCCACCAGCAACATGCTTTTGTCGTTTATCCGCGACATAATATTGGCTCAAGCTCAACATGCGGCGACTTGAACGCCTGAAAAGAGTGGGATTGATATATCTGCTGCAGAAGCCGTTGCAAAGAAAATTAGGGTCTCGACTACTAGCTTGCTTGCTCGCGACCGCAATACTTAAAGTTAAGGTGCCGAGATCCAGCCAGATCCTTATGCGAGTTCGGCACCGTGTTCTGAGCTTTCTCACCATCAGCAATAAAGTTAGGCTAAGAGTATTGTGGAAGCGAGCTCTTTGCCAAGCCGGGAATCTCTCAACACCGTTTGCCCCCGAGCCGAGTCGGAATGAGTTGAGCTTCTCACGCTGCTGGATAAACACAAATGCTTTGTTGGCAATAGGCTTAGGTTTCACAAGCTTGTACCTAAGAGAGAGCCAGGCGTGAAACATGGATTTGATGTGACGTGTGCGCTCGACTGAGGACGAGGCGGTGCTGTCACCCGCGCTCGGGTAAAGATTCGAGCGGCGATATTTGTGTAACGGCAACTCTCTCACCTCAGCAAGCCCCTTCGGCGAATATCTTTTTCCAGCATGAGGGTTTGCGGAGTTGCTATACAGTAGCCAGATTTGTCTGATTGCGATTGCGCTACACAGTCGGGCCACATTGTCAATGTAGGATCGCATCGATCAATTCTCCGAATGCTCGCCGAAGCTACCGAGAACAAAGGCAACAAAGAATCAACCGAGTGCGGACCGAAGTGGTTTCAAGAACACGAACAAGAGGAAAAATTTCCTGGCGAGGTTCAGGGTCCACCATGCAAGCTGATGCGACGTTATCAAAGATCAAAAAATCACTCAGCTTTCACCGGCGGTCCGAGTCGATGATGTGCTGGTCAAGTTTTGTTTCCGGGATCTCATGCAGGTATCCGAACGTAAGGCTGGCTGGTTGCCGATCGATAAGTTGATGGCATGGTGGGTGGCTCCCAGGGCTCCGGCGTCATCGAAGAGGCCAAAGCCATGAGTCTTCATCAACAGCCTACCTTCTAGGAACGTGCCTGGTGGTTGCGCCTGCCATTGTTACGCATGCTTGCGGCACATGAAGCCACCAAGCCTCCGCAGAGGGAGCATTTTGTACGCAAGCAAGCGGTGGACACAAGCCTATGATGTCGCAGAAAGTTCTTTTGTGGCTTTGGGATGCATCAATCGATAAAGAAGATTTTCTCCGATTGCCCTTCATGCTGTGCTGATCAGACTGAGAAATTTCCCGACGAATTACAGGTCAAGATTTTCTCTGCATGCAACTGATGCTTGATTCCTCCTGATTATGCACGTGTGACAGCTCAACATGCATGAGTCAAGTTTCCGTGCCAAAGCTTCCGAGACGCCGTCAGATCCTTGCTGATCTATGCCACAGATCTGATAGAGCCATTGCCGGTCCATACAGCATCCCGCCCGATGCGAAAAAAGCATTGCCTGCGCGAGTCAGTTGGGATCTGTGGTCATCCTGCCGATTCGGTTGGATTGAGATCAAATCGGCTAACGTCCACCACCTCAAGACTGACGGTGTCGAGTGCATCAAGCAGTGCATTGCCGGACGAAACGGAATCCGGCTCGGATTTGATATTAGGATCCGTCTGAGCAGACCGAAGGTGCTGCACCAACGCTCGAAGGCTTGACAGGATGCGTGCTTTGTCGTCCACAAAATGTGTTGTCACCCTTGCCGAGCTAGACGGCGTCACAAAGAAGAGTGTTACATGCTCGAGCGTCAAAGATCGTCCTCGCTCCGGCTGTGAGTGTGCAACACATATAGGCAGAAGTCCATAACCCGTGTCGTCTTTCGAGTTGCCTTTTGTATAGAGCGGCTTGCTACCCTTTCGGGGCGATGATGGTGCTTTCGAGGGCGAAGTAGATCCTGACCGTGGCTTAATGTCGTCCTCGCTGACACGCGAGGCCAAGGAGTACGCTCGAAGGACGTTCGCGGGAATGATAGCTCTCACGATGGCGCCATTGGCCGCAGTCGCCCCGTCCGAGCTTGGGGTTGCGAAGAGGCTACGCTCGCTCTTTTCAACTTTGACACCAAGCTCCGCTTCTGAATTCTCCTCGTGAGTGGGCTTCGTGTTGCTCGTGCTACGTTTGCCCTTACCTTTACTTGGAGCTCCTTTGTCGATAGCACTCGATTGCTTCAGACCCTTCATAAAAGCCTCCGAAATACCCTTGCCTACAAAGCAGACAGTCCGGGGCTTCCACCTTTGCACCTTTTGAAGTAGAAGCGGCACACCAGCGATGAGCTCGCTTGGCAAAAGCTCGCTACCTTCTGCTGTGGGCCTTCCGGCCAAATTTGTGAGCCCGAGTGAGAGCGGCTGTAGGTAAGGAAACTCGACGTCTTGCTCTGGCTTCATTCTCTGTTCGGTGATTCCAGCCAGATGGAGGGAAGGGTAGAAATGGTTGGAGCGATGTGCAAAGTGATGACCCGATGAGGATGACTTGACACCTGGATTGATACCGCAGAACATGATATCGTTATGCTCGGCGAACAAGTCGGGCACGCCTTTCAAGTGAGCGTATATGCTACCTGAAGCAGAGTTAGGATCATCTCGGGTTCTTTTGATCCTCTTGCGCGACTTATTTTTCTTGGAAGAACTCTCCTCTTCGGAACCATCTGGTACATCAGCCTGCCTCCTTGGCTCCTTGGGAGACGCTCTCGAGTCTCTTGATGGCTTGTATGCTTCGTCGTCCTCATCTTCCATGTCAAAAGCTCGAAGGTTCGGAATGCGCTCTTGACGCTTGCGCGGACTTCTTCGAGTTGCAGTTTGAGATATCGAAGGTGAGGCGGAGGATTCAGGTGTAGCGTATGGTACGATCAATGTGAAGCCTGTGCTACTCTCGCCTGGATATTCGTAGGCGGCTGCAAAATGTCCTGGTAGCCGTGCTGTAGGGGTCTTGGGAGGTGACGAGATCATTACTTCGCCGTCGGAGTTCGCGACAGCAGTTCGAGGCTTCTTGCGCATGATGGTACTTCTTCTCCTGTGTACGATCCGGGCATACTAGGCAGTCGGAAACGCCGCACAGTGTAGATAAGCGGAGGAAGATGGCAGAGCATGGTTCAGAGCTCAGTCAGAGCTTCGCATGAAGAAGCACGAAGTGGAGGCATTCCTCCTCCGACTTCCGAGCTGACTGTCACGATTTTTTGTCTGGTGTCAGATCCTCGTTCTCACTTGATCTCGTCTTCTAAAAACCCTCAGTCGCCGCGTTTCCGGCTGCTGCAGGTTCAAGATCGGAAAGATGAGCTGTCGTGATGGGCTGGCTGGCTGGCTCATTTCATGCCACTTGGCTTCATTCTTTTGAGCGTTAAACAGTCTCCGTTCACAACGACGAGAAGGAAGCACGGAGACATTTCCGCAGATCGCGACGAGCGAGCGGAGTTGTAGAAGAATATGGAACCACCTTCCCGGTGTGTGCGTGTGTCTGTGTGTGACTTCATGCTGTACCGCAAACAAGTGCATGACCCGCCTACGATCCACACTCGCAGCTCGTGTTCAGCCTGGCCATTGAGCGAGCCAAGTCGAAGGGCTGACCTTTTAAACATGAGATGTTTGATCGTCCTGTGCCTGGATGAGGTGTCAGAGACTCTCGAGATGATGGATTCGCAGTACCGTGTGTTGTGCTGTGAGCTGCGTGTGTTGCTTGTGCGAGGGTCTCCTGAAATCGTGAAATCTTGCTGCAGGGTTGGTTGCACAAGTGTTGCAAAAAGAGACACCAACACACACACACCGAAACACACGCACGCAGTGCATCGCTGTTCCAGCGACCCTTGAATTCCACACTTTTCTAAGCCAGAGCCAGAGCCAGAGTGAGTCCAACACCTAATTTGGGCGAGAGGCAAGCAAGCAAGCACCGATCCTTCTGCACCGGCCCATGTGTGGGCGTGCTCATGCCTGTGTTTGATGATCCGTTCCGCTGTTGGCTTTCAAGAAATTCACGCGATACCTCTGCTACGCCTGCTCCGCTCCGTCATGGGGTCCAATTCCGTACTTAGCATCGCCAAATCGCACATTCCTACACGCTTCTACGACATCGAAGCTTCATCCTTCGTGCTCAGGCCACGGTAGCCATCAACTCTTTGGCTAGAGCTCCGTTCTTGACGGTTCTGGCCACCATCTCTCCCCTCGCCTCGGACGTCTCTCACACACCCTTGGACACTTTCCACCTGCAGGACACCGACTCGTTTCCCACCGGATTGAAGCATTTTCAACCTCAGTTCAACTTTCCTCTCTCTTGTCTCGTATCCGCAATTGCCAGCCTTCCACAAGGCTTTTCAACCGATCATGTCCATACTCTGAACTATCTCACCGGCCCAGCAAAACGAGTGAAACTGCATCGACAAACAAAAAGGATCGGTACATCCGGCTGACCTCGTGATCAAGCTCATTTGCATCGCACGAGCTCCGATCAGAGCCAGCCATGAGCTCCATTGCCTTCCCCGCCTTTGAGCGTGCTCAGCAAGAGCATATGGGGTATGACAGGACCGCCCAGGATCTCTACGAATCCGTCGCCGATGCTATCCACGCACCTCCACCAACCTCTTCCACAACAGAGCATATTCGCAGTATCTCGGACGCAGCTTCGGTTGCTAAAGCTGCCTCGACATCGCAACTCGGTCTTAACGATGACATGACAACTACACAGCTGACCGAAACACCGAAACCCAAGATTACCAAGCGTGTCAATGCTCGCCTTCAGCTCGCTGCTGCCCTGATCGAGGCCGACAACGAGCGTATTCTCGAAAAGGCACAGTTCTGGCACATCTATCACCCACCACAGCAAGATGACATCCTGCGTCCACCACCACCACCCGAGCCAGCTCTTGCAAGTCAGAGCGCCATCTTTGCTCCTTTCAGAGAAGGCGCAAGCATTGCCGTCAAGCGTCATGTTCGCACTTGGAGCGCCGCTACTGGTCTCTCGCGCCTCCTCGACAAAGATGACGACGGCAGACGGCCGAGCATCGACTTTCTCGGCGTAGCTCTTCCCAACGAACAGAAGGCACGCAGCCGTGCTGGAAGTAGCGTCGGCGCCTTCAATGGAACCGAGGCCCCTCGCAGTCGTAGCAACAGCATCTTCTCAAATGCCGCCCCTTCGGTTCTCGGTCGCACATCTAAGCTTGGCTCGAGACCTGACAGCGTTCTTGTCGCAGCCGGAGACGATGATGTCGCTGCAGATGCAGATGCGCTGAGTGAATGGGGCGTTGACAAATTCCTCAGTAAGGAGGCCAAAGAGCGCATTGCCGCAGGCCAGAAGAGCCGTGCTCAGAGTATCGCAGGAAGCGAGGGCGTACGTCCTTCATTCGAGCAGATCGCCCCGGCGATGGCAACACGCAAGTCCATGGATACCGCTCGTGTTGCGACTCAGTCGACTCCGAACGCTGGTAAAGCCAACTCTGACATTGTCGGTCCTTCTGCAACCGCTTCGGTCGGCGCAGGTGCTCCCGACTCCAAGCTGGAGCTTTTGGCCAAGATCAAATTGTATCGAGAGCGTCAGGAGAATCTGCCGCCCTCCGAGTGGGACGGCCCAGGTCCTCAAGCCACTAAAGACGAAGTCGTCGAACATCTCATCGCTTCGTCTGACAATAATCAGCGCAAGTCTCTTCTTCAAGCTTCGCGAGAGCTGGGCGACTCCGCCGGTGGACCGATAGAGAAAGTGCCCCAGGAGCATCAAGGCGTGCAAGCTCCCCCCACTTCCGGATCTGTTCTGGACCGCCCTCGTCCATCGTCTCGTGCCAATTCAACTGTCTCATCTGCTTTTCATGCCGCACCAGTTCAGACCGCGATGCCACCAACGAGCAACGCGACCGAGGCTGCCAATACGGAAGCTCGTGTAGCAGCCCCGGCGTCCGAGTCGGAATTCTATGGCGCAGAAGGTCGATCACAGCCGCAAATATACAGCCATCCCGATGATGCAGTAGACGATGCAGCGGGCACTTCCGCACATAGCCAAGCCATCGCCATCCCTCGGGCGGCAGAATCAGCATCACAAGTCAACTTGGAAGGAGAAACGCCCCTTGAGGCGCTCAACATGGTCGGTGTTGGCTCCTATTCGCGCAGCCAGTCTCGCCGAAACTCTTTCTTGGCCGGTCCCTTGTTCAATCCACACGATCAAGAAGCCAGGGCGACTGGTGGTTTCGAACCTTCTCCAACCATGCCCCTGAGGCCTTTGGACGGCTCCATTTCTCCCAAGCCAGCTCCATCTTTCGTTCCTTTCGGTCATGCAAGAGTGCCGAGTCGTGGCTGGGTTCAAGACGAACTTGATGCGCATGACCTCGGCCTCGGTCCCAGTCCTTTCGCTGCTGCTTTACAGGCTGCCAGTCCGAGCTTTGGTCCAACCTCGCAGATTCGCACTAATGATGAGGCCCCTGTGAGCACTTCACCTGCTCCTGCCATCGATTTCAACAATCTTAGTACCAGACAACTTCAGACGATGGCGCGCAACTCGACCTTCCCTTCGCACCTTGGCATCAATCGTGACTTGCTTGCGGAAGAGGTGTCGGACGATGCAGACGCCTTCCTGCTCGAGAACGAGTTCGGACAGATGCCAAAGCGCAAAAGGCAGTCGTCCTTCGACTTCACTGCGCTCGCAGAAGATCTCCAAAAGACAGGTGGCGAGAACTTCGAGATTCAGTTGGGTGAGGGGGCCGCGCCTGACTTGTCGTCTGCCAACTGGGGCAAGCCGCGCAAGAAATGGTTCCGCCTCTCCATGATGTTGGACGCCAAGGGAAAGCCCATCAAGTCCAAGAAGGTTACGAACGGCGCGGAAGGAGATTTCGAGTCCGATGCTGAAGTCTTGCAGAATGCTGCCACAGAGCCGGATCAGCCAAGAGACTTTGACCAAGCAGATCGCGATCTTTCTGAGCTCTATGCTGCTGAACCTTCGGCCAACATGAATGTCGATGCCGCACCTGCAGCTGACGAAGATTTAGACGGTATCGATGACGATTACATTAGCCCGCCTCGTCGAGGTCCGCTTCGTCCACGCGGTCTTGCGGCTCGTACACCTCAGACAATCCTCATGCCTCAACCCTTGCAAGGAACCGAGTTTGCACCCACGCTGCGTCTGACCGAGGCCATGCCTGCGCCGATTGCAGCCCCGATGCAAGGAAAACGCCACAGCCTGCACGTTCCTGACGGATTTGTCCTACACGAGACACGAGGTGGATTGCCACCAATGCGCAGCCTCGTTGTGCATAGCGCCAACGGCCCTCAACCGATGTTTGCCGCCAAACCTGGCAACAAGAAGAACGAACAAGCCAAATCGCGGCTCAAAGCTGTCGAGGTGGGCCGCACAGTACAAGTACCTGCAGCTGCACCTCGAGGTATCGGACGAAGAGCTGCTGCACCGACGACCGCCCTGTTCCGAAATCATCTGGTTCAGCATGACGACGAGCGCGAAGGCTGGGGCTGGGAAGCAGGCACGCGTGTCGAAGACATTTTTGACCCTAACAGGACCGACGACTCGGATGATGACAAGCCGTTGGCCGATATCAAGAAGCAAAGTCGATCCGCCAAACGCGCTGCCAAGCGGCTCGTCAAAGAGAAGCGCAAACGCAAAGCTGCCCGTCGCATCCGTCGGGCCAAACGAGAAGAGGCACTCAAAGAAGGCAAATCGCTTAAGGATGTCGGTGTGGACGAGCTCAGTCCCGACGAGGACCTGGATCTCAGCAGCACGACGAGCGAAGAGGAAGAGACCGATACTGACACCGATTCGGACCTCTGGGCTAGCGATGATGACAAGCGGTGGGTCGACGACAGCAAGCCCGCGGGCAAGCTGTATGGCAAGAGTCTTCTTGATCTTGCTACAGAGAAGAATGTGGAGCGCAAGTCCAAAGCACGATTCTATGGCCAAGTGCAGCTCGAGGATGGGGAAGCAACGATGCTTCACTTCGACAACGCCGATGATGGTGCAGCCTCGCAGCGTCTAGGGGCGGGCTCTGTTCACGACGATGGTGCCTCGATCGCACCCAGTGTGGCTCGCACTTTCCGTGACAAGCCGCTCGGATACAACGACACTCGAGAGCGAATGGAGGCTGTCTTTGGTGCTGATCAGATCTGGGCCCGCGAGATGGCCAAGCGACGGGAAGAAGAAGTACAGGAAGCTCTGCAAGCGCAGGAGAAAGCCGAGACCGAAGCTTTCCTTCGGGCACAGACGGAAGCAGCTGCTGCAGCCAAGAAGGAGCGTGGACTGTTTACTCTCAAGAAGGGCAAGAAGAAGCGTGATACGGTCCTGGGCGTCTCCAATCCGTCGGCGATGGACAGCGCCGTAAGCTTTACTGGCTCGAACGCTGGTGCGCCTTCCATTGCGCCTTCGCATCAAGCATCACACAAGGAGGACGTCGAAAATGGGGCTGAGATGCCAGCTGGTAATCAAACATCCGTGGAACCTCCTGTCATTGCATTGGACCTTCTCGATGCTGATCAGCATACCGACAATACACAGCGTGGCCGCAAGACGCCTGCATTGCTCGCAGGTGAAGAAGATGCAGCCCAGGAATGGCTCATCTCTTCGGATGCCGAGTCAGAAAAGGCAGACAAAGTTGCGGACTCAAGCGACGACGATGTGCCTCTATCGCAAGTCAAGAAGAACGTTTCGTCGCGCCCAGTCTCGCTTGCCGCAGGTCTATCTCTGCAGCCACCAAAGTCTGGCGACGCCGACTCTTCCGACGAGGAGCTTCCGCTGGCAGCGCTCAAAGAGAAGCGTATCCGACAATCGATGCTTCTTGGTGGAGGCAAGCTAGATCTTGACTTTTCGTCTTCACAGCAGAGCCCGACTCGCAACAGGTCTCCTGTCGTGCAGTCCGGCTCGCCATCGTCGGTGCGCTCGGGAAGCATCAGAGAAAGTGCAAGCGTTGCTCACGAAGGACTTCGGTCGCCACTGTCGCAAGGACCCGTGCTCAGAGCAGCCCCGGCTGTCGATGACGATGACTCTGATGAAGATTTGCCTTTGGGTCAAAGACATCCTGGAGGTGACGCTGCGCTAATAGCGATGCGAAAAGCGCTTGAAGACCAGAAACGGGCACTGAAGGAGGCCAAGCAGGCAGAGAGAGCGCAGAAGAGAGCTGCCAAACTGGCACGTCAGGTCAGTACTGATGACGTTGATGCAGATGGCGAAGCGGATGGAGAAGGAGGGCAGCACAAGACGAATGGTGGCGCTAACAGCGCAGATGAGGCGAGCGATGATGATGACAGTGAAGATGACAAGCCTCTGGGCTATGTCCATCCTCAGGCGGCCATCATTGCTGAACAAGCGGCTTTAATTCGACAGCTTCAGTCGGAGAAGGAGCAGCAACAACAGCAGCAGCAGCAGCAACTGGCATCGCCATCGGGATCCGGATTCGCGTCTCCCTCTGCAATGGATTTGCGCTCATCGATGATCTTGAACAGAATGAGCGCTATGCCAAGCATGGCAGGAATGGGTGGATTCGGCGGAATGGGCGGAATGGGGGCCATGAGTGGAATAGGCATGGCTGATCCTCGTCATTCCATCATGGGGTTGCCGACCACTGGCTCCGTAATGATGGGTGGTATGCCTCAGTTTGATGGTATGCCGGTAGCCTCTTCAGGGCTTCCGATGGGCATGTCAATGTCACCTTCCATGCCGATGGGAATGCCTCTGATGGGAGGAGCTTCACCGATGGCGTCCGGCTCCCAAATTGGTCTTCCGAGCGGTATGCAAGCTGGGGCTATGTCACCTGCCATGACGATGCCAATGATGGCCGGAACGCCACAGATGGGCCCACCCATGGCGCAAAACCGAGGAGGTTCAGATAGCATGGAAGATATAAATAGAGATGAAAATATCGGAATTGTTAAAATTTCTGATGA
>JAXQGJ010000473.1:0-14672 GCA_037039655.1 Pseudozyma sp. M118-08B | reverse complement strand
AGCTCAGTTGGTAGAGCGTTCGCTTAGCATCTTGTCTAAATTGCGAAAGGTCGCGTGTTCGACTCATGCAGTCTCCACTCTGATTATCTTTTTGGTTTCGTTTTGTGATTTTGTTTCGCGGCGCACTATGGGATTAGAAGCTTATTGTGTCTCTGAGGGATTGCGGCGCCCGTCGATATTGAAGAGCCATTGCTTGAGGACAAACTTGTTTGCTACGAGCCAGCTCGCAGAGTGCGATTGGCCTCTGATTGGACTTCAGAAGGGGTTTCGGTCTTGATGAGCGACCAAACCGGGGATCTTTTATCGCGGTGATGCTCCTCCCCAGCCGGGTTCTTCGAGAGCTCTGTTCGGCTTCGATCATCTCAACGTCACACGCGCATTGAAAGCATCGCTTCTCAACGCAGCAAGAATCAGAAATCCGAATGCATCTCATCGGCCCTTCTCTTGATGAGGAAAGTTCTGCCGCCCACTCGAGGAAAGCTCAACCGGGAAATGGCGGACACCGCGGCTTCGGCATTTTCTGGACGTTTTGACACGTCCGTTGGGACACGTCAAAAAGCGCCAACTTTCCACAAATTCCCTTCTTCGATCCGGTTATGCAGAGATAGGCCAAGTCGCCCTTTCTCTTCTTCATCTGCTCTTCACTGATCTACTTGTTCGCTGCAATCCGTGTCACTTTTAAAGAGCATATGGGTGGCTATCGTCCGGCTGGTGTGCGACTCAAGATGTCGAAAAAGATAGAGGCGAGAAGGAGAGGTGGGCATATTGTCATGACGAGAAACACAGAGTCAGCTCGTACGTGCTTGGCAGTTGACCTTGTGCTTTTGCCGAAGTTTGTGGAAAAGGCTGCGCTCGGCATGGCGTACAGGCATGAGGACATGGACTTCCGCGTGAGTCCAGAACTCTACGTTTGCATGATCTGCGCATCAGTTTGAGGCCAAACTGTGCCGAGCAAGAGAGCAGCCTAGAGGAGGAACGATCGTGGCGGCAGGTCCACATGGATCTACACTCGCTTAGGCAGCTCCTCTTCGGCGGCGTAGAAGTAGAGCTTCTATGTCTCACTACGACCCTAGTATTGGCGGTTGATGTAGATGCCAGCTCAACACTTTTCAGGTACGCACTCTTCCCTCTTTGGGCTGAGGTGGCCGAGTGAGTGTGTTGTTTCGCTTAAGCTGCCTCACTGGAGCAGTGGAGAGGGGGAAAAAGTATAAGTATCTCACAGGATACACTCGAGGATCCTCTCTTGCTTCCTTGCGGCCCTCACCTCAGTTTCTCGTTCCTCTACGTTCTCTTTTCTCTACTTCATTTTGCTCTATAGGCTCTGGTAGCCTTGACCTCTCTTTGCATCGACGTTTACAACAGAAGAAGCTGTTTTCGATCTGGTTATCGACCTCCCCGATCACCGTCATCCTACACTCTACCTTGAAGGCCCGACTTTGATAGTCTGTGTGCCCAAATCCGACCCCCTACACCCTTTCAGATCGATTCTTTCTCTCGTCAACGAACACTCCTTTTCTCACTTCTTTTAGGTTTCCGCTTTCTTGGCCGCCACCACACGAACGCAACAACAACAACAAAGTCTACCTCAGAGCCGGACTTTTTTCTCCTCCACAAACAAAGGCACGATGGTAGCTTCTGCCAAATTCGCTTCCCTCGTCGGCAGCGTCACTCTCGCCTTTGTACTCGCAAGCTCCCTCCACCCGACTCCGAACCATGTCAGAGCTGCACCGGTCAACGTTCGAAGGCAAGACGCAGCGCAAGCTCCGGCTGGATTTGTGTCTGTTGCTCAACCTCAGATGACCGATCAGGAGATTTACGCTATTGGGATTCCGCAAGGTGACGACGCTGCTGCTGCGGCTGCCGGAGCAGGTAGTGGTGCTGGCTCGTTCGCCACTCAAAGCGCCACTCCGTCGTTGGAACAAGTTCTGCAAGCCGCAGCACAAAGTGCACTTGCTGCATCGAATCAGACCATGTCAGTGGTGAACAATTACGATGCTACTCCGAGTGTCAGTGCTTCGCCTGTGCAGAGTCCTGTTTCTGCAGCAGCTACTGCTCCTAACACTGATGCTGCGTTGGCTGGAAACCCTGACCAAGGCAGTCTTTATCAGCAAGTTGTCGGTACCCCTGCAGGTGCCAGCGCTGCAGCACCGGCTTTGCAAGGCAATGCGAACGAGGGCGATGACTATCAAAAAATCATCGCTGCACAGATGGCGGAGTTTGGTGTACGAACGAGAAGGGCTTTGGACAATGCAGTGATGAAGGCGAGGCAAGTGTCTGCATTGCAGGCGGAATTGCAGAATGTAGAAAGCGCGTTGGGTGTTGGTGTGCCTACACCTGCCAGTGCCACGCTGGCTGCGGCTGCGGTTGCCGCTCCCGCTGCTACTACTGCTACAGATGCTACTACTGCTGCAGCTTCAAGCCTTGCTGGTGTACCGGTGGCCCCTCCGGTGCCGAGCAACTTTAGCTCTCCGCCTGTTGCTGGTCAGGATAGTAGTGCAGTCGGTTCTGCAGTGCCTTCTGTTGCAGCAGCGGCGACTTCTGCTGCTCCTGCTGCGCCCACTGACGTGACTTCGGCGGCTTCAAGCGCTGCTGTTTCTGCGGCACCTTCGGCATCCGTTCCTGTGAGCGATGTCCCTGCCGCTTCGTCTGCTGTTGTCGCAGCTTCGGCAGCGTCCGTACCCGCCTCTTCCGTCGTCCCAACTGCAGTTCCAAGTGTCAGCCTTGACGCTGCCGCAGCCTCTGCTGTCACCGTTCTTCCCACCTCCGCTAGTGTTGACCCTACCCAGCCAGTCGCAGCTGCACTCTCCTCCGCCGCTGCCACTGCCACAGGAGACCTCACAATGACTGTCACCCTCCCCTCCAAATCCCTCCCGACCTCTGATCCTGGCTCGCCGAACAACGCTGCTCTCGATCAGGACGGAATGGACGACTGGAAGACGATGACAATCCTCGTTCCCGCTGAAGCTTTCGGTGGCGGAGCAGCTGCTGTACAGACACAGATCAACTTGCCCATCAGCTCAAGCTCTGCTGTCGCATCCGCTGCATCTTCCTCTGCTACTGCGAAAGCTAGCGCGAGTGCGAATGCGGACCAAGATCCCTCTTCCTTAGCTGCTAGCGCGTCTGCTTCGTCTGACATCGTTGCCACTGCTACTCCAACTCAGGCACCTATTAATCTTTCCTCCTTCTCCGCTCTGCCTCAACCCACGGGTAACCCGAACAAAGGCGTCCTCACGATCCCTTTGACCGGTGTTATTGATGGAACCACCTATTCGACGATGCTAACGCTCACTATTCCTGGGTTCAACGCTCCCACTGCCAGCGCCAGTGGTGATGTTGCTGCCGTGACCACTTCGAGTAGTGCTATGGCGAGCGCGACAGATAAAGCTCAGTCAGCAGCTGTTTCGACTTCGCTCGCAACGCCGACAAAGACAAGTTCTGCCGCGGTGAGCTCCAAGACCGCTGCACCAAGCAGTACGGTCGACCCGAGCTATATCAGTCCAGACGACGTTCCACCTCTCTTGAAGAGTTCGGGAATCATCTCGGCGACTGGTTCGGCTCCAACAGCGTCGCCTACCAGCGCCCCTACTTCGGGAGATAAGCAAGGTGATACCGATGAAGACGGAGAGGATTGCGAGGACGACGATGACGACGACAACAGCACCGCTGCCGTCAGTACGAGTGCAAGTGCAGTTGCTAGTCCCAAAAGCTTGCTCACGCAGGTATGGGATTGGGTTACGGGCAAGCCTGCTCAGAAGCGAGACTACGATGACGAGGAGTACGATTATGAGTACGAGGAAGGCGAGGGTGAGGAGTACTTTGATGCTGCGCAGGAGTAATGGTTCTTCAGAAAGACTTTGTTGCAATCAAGTGGAAAAGAAGTACATTCGTCTAGCCAAGAAGGTCATCAGGAGCAAGTTGATGTAGTCCCTCGAGAGAAATACAAACGTAGAGAAACGATGTCCAATCTGTGTGTGGATCCTTGAGACTTAAAAATGCGGTGCAAACAAACGGAAAATGACGAACGGTGACATGAAGGCTTGATTGCAAGAGAAACTCTATTACTGGAAGGTATTCGGGTGACTTGAAAGGTAGACGCCTCGTACTTCTTCAGAACGGCTACCTAATGATGATGGTGTTGCTGTTGCTGATGAAAGCCGTTGAGCAGGCGATTCGGATCCTGCAAAGCGGTGATCAAATCCATTGCTGCCGTTGGGTGATAGTTCGGATGAGAAGCAACGTTTTGAGTCGCACTAGGGTTGAATGCTTTGAAGAACTCGTCCCATTCGTTGTATCCTTCGGATGCGACAGGCATGGAGGCCCAAAAGGTGGCATCGTTGGCGTTGATCGGATGCACTGGCTGTGGCAGCGGCTGATGCGGGAAGATGTGTTGATGATGATGCGTTTGTGGTTGAGCCAAGCCCATCGCTGGCAAAAGGTGTGGTTGCAAGCCGTTGGGGACGCCCGTATGTGTGGGTTCGGACACGGAGCCGTTCTTGCTGACGTGATCATGGAACAGATCTTGGTGTTGCCCGGCAGAAACTTGCGAGTGTTGCTGCTGTCCAACGACACTGTTCTGCTTAGGTATAACAGCGGAAGACGAGTGGTCGTGAGGGGCAACACCATCTGCGATATGACCTATGGACTGGCTCTGGTCGTGTAGCGGCACAGCCACTCGAGTCAGGTGTGGGAAGCTCGAATCATGCGCTTGATCCTCATTCTTGACCTGAGCGTTGAAACTGTCCGGGACGGTTGTCCCGTGGTCCGTTCCCTTGAAGCTGGTCGCAGTAGCAGGGAGGGGCGGAGTGGAAGGCCTGGCCTGCGCACTTGCAAGGCATAGATTTTGAAGCACCGTGATATGATGAGAAGCACTCTTCCATGTAGGTCCGATGCGCTTGAGATATCGCACGCATTCGGCAAGATATAGTGCGCTCGTCTTGACCAGCTCCGAAGAGCCTTCCAGCTCTACTTCTGTGACAGATGTTGCTTCAGTCGACAGAGCATCGCCGCCAGCCGCATTGACTTCTGCATCGTCTCCGGTATGACCACCCTCTAAAGCTCGACCTTCGTGCAAAGTCGAGATCAACTCGCTAAAAGGGAGCTTGGAGTTTCTTCGACTCCAGGCGGATGATTGACGCGCTTTGAAAGCTACGACACTCTTGCTTGCGGCAAGGGCGGCGTGGATGGTGGCCGTCTGGAAGATGACGTATACCCAACTACTCGAGATCTTGCGAATACGGAAGGATGAGCCGTACACGTGCAAGATGTCGCAGACTTCTTTAGCTGCTGCGTTGCAGATCTCCAAGCCAGCCGGCTCTGCCTTCTTGTGATTGGCCGAGGTACGTCGGCCATACATATTGCCGTCCTTATCGGCGTTCGAACCGCCAGCATTCTCCGCAGAATCGTCGATGTCCTGGGCGGTGGCAACATCCTGCTGAGTAGGACCCTCAAGCAGCTTTGGTACGCGCGGTCGATGGAGTAAAATGAGGCAAATGCAATACCAGGCCCTCATTGTGAGTATGTGCGGCGGAAGGCCACGGTGCGCATCAGCCTCCCGGCGATCAGCAGATCGAGTCTGCGGCACGGTCAAACCCGAAGTGTCCGGTGAGGTCCAGGTGCCTGACCATGCAAGATGCGAAGGCAGCTCGGCTTTCCACTGGGCAAGGCGTTCATCGAGCCTGAGCAACGCCTCGTAATCGGAAGCACCGTTGGTCCGACGTCGATCACGCTTGGCTTGAGGGCTGTAGACCTCTTCTAGGATGCGTTCAAGAATAGCCATAACGCCTGCCCAGGCTCTGAAGCTGCTGAGTGCATGGCATTGCACGCCTTCGAGATGAGCTGTGCGGTCTTTGTCAACAAAATTGCGCGTAACGTCGTTGATCCATAGTTCGTATTCATCGCTTTCTTGCACAGATGGGTAATCTGCTTCGATTTCGGCAGTTCGTAGCTGGGTTGGCTTGTCCAACGCGGTGGAAAGGATCTTGTCGAGAATGAAGCAGGCCCAGAACACGCGCAAACGTTCCTGTGTTTGAGCATGCGATCGGCTTGCATCGGCCTTACTGTTCGCACGGAAGCGCTGAGCAGATGATTGCGGACGTTGATCGCTTGTTTCATTCGTGAACGAAGTAGAGGTTGATACCTGCGTACGATGTAAATTCATGTCAAGTGCGAGGCGACAGGCGATGCCGGCGAAATGGAAAGCGCTCGAGGTGTTGCTGGAACCGAATTCGATGACACTGACAAGAATGGCAGCCTGGATCGTCCCGATGTCTTGTGCGAACTTACTCTCAAAGATACGCGTCTTGACCCGGTTGAGGAAATGGTCACGCAGCTCGTTGGACTTCCAGGAGGGCTCAGAGTCCTGTGGCGATTCAGCATACAGCAGCTCCAACACGGGATTACTACTTTGCTGCGGATCCTCGGAGGCGGAGTCGACGTATGCATCGAAAGTGTTGGAGGCCACAGCGAGGATGGCCTCAAAGACAATAGGGCGCGAGTACTTGAGCGAGTGAAGCGAGGTGATGGAAGGAAGATACAGAATTGGCCAATGCGGATGCACAAACACCTGATAGATGTCGAGGAGCCTCTGCAAGATATGCGGCGGCAGACGATCTTCGAGGTAAGCGTGAGATTTCGGATTGGAACGGCTCTGTGCTGCTGCTGAGTCTGGACGAATGTGGTTGTCGAGCCAGTGTGCACCTGGTGATGATATCTGAGAGCGAGGAGGTGCCGATGGCATACCTGGTGGCGAGGTCGGCTGCGAGCCATTGGTCCAAGGTCGATGAGGCACGTTGTTCGATGACGGGCTGTAGCCATAGGAAGGGCCAGCAAATGCCGGCGAGGCATTGCCGCCTGTGCCCTGGGACGAAGATGATGCATACTGCTGAGGCACTTCATGAGCGAAGTCACTGCTCGATTCAGTGAGTCTGCTAGCCGATGTGGGATGCCTGTTCGCCAGGGATGAAGGCGATGGAATGGATACGTTTCGATCAAGGGGAGATGCGCCCGAGCGGTGACGGCCTGAAGGACTATCGTACAAGCTGCGGGTTGGATAGGAGTGCGGCGACGCGAACGCGGCAGGAGACGCAGCCGCACTCGATCTGCGGGTTTGCAGAGGTGTTGCAGTGCGATCATGATGGAGGTGTTGATTGAATTCTGCAGTGGGACGAGATGTGGCTGCAGCAGTGTTTGTATGTGGAGGGGGCATTGTGCGATTCGACGCGAGCGGCGAGGACCGATGATAGTCACGGGCCGGACCTTGCAGAGGATAGGCATCCCAAGGATGACTTGATGATGACGTGTGCGGTGGAGCATGGCGAGCGTCCGAAGAGGAGTTTGCCCAAGAATGATCCGAACGATGATGGTCGGTGGAATGATGTTGCTGAGAACGCTGCAGCTGCGAATAATGGTGAGAGATGTTCGCCGAAGACGATGGAGCGTCTTGATTGCTTTCTGAGAAAGCATGACTCGACGGAGGTAGTGCAAAGCCATCGCCATTCGTATCTGGGTAAAGAGTCGAGCGTCTACCGGAAGAGGGATTTGAGCCGCTGGCATGCGGATCAGATGATCTCGACCAGTGTGAATGAGTATCATAAGCAGCATTCGAGGATGTTAGGCTATGGGCTGGGAATTGCCGTCCATCAGTCACGTGTGCTGCCTCTAGACTTGGCCGTGCAGTGAGGGATGCAATTGTAGACTGGGATGGTGAACCTCGATGATCCGTGTCGATGGCGCTGTTGAAACGTGCGCTGGATGATAGACCGCCCTTCGGTGAGGCGTACGCAAGTCGTTCGGTATCGATATGCTGGTGTTCATAGGATGAGGTGGATGATCTCAACGTGGAAGACGACGAGTTGTCCATCTTACGCATGCTCGGATGCTTCTTGCCTGAATCGTCGTCATCGCTGCAGGCTTCCTTGATTTTGCGTGTTGCGGGGCATTCTTTTGATGACGAAGGCGGTACCTTGCGTTTAGCACCAGCAGAAGGGGATGATGACTGTTTGAGCTGGTCTGATGCTGAGTCCTGGACCTTCTTCCTGCGACCGCCTCTTGGATCACATCCTTTGGGAGGGCCGCGCTTCTTTTGGGCGCCGTATTCGCAAGTGACTGAGTCTTTGCTGCAGTTGTTGCAAGGATGCAATCCATTGCATTTCACCTTGCGACGCGAGCAATGCACACAGGCTCTGCTCGATCGGATCCGTCCCGAATCCGTGGCCCTCGCCTTCGGACCTTCCGTTGGTGACGATGACGATGCCATGTTGGGGTGCAGATCGACGAGCACCGATCAGCGGAAGAATGCGAGATGGGAAGAGCAAAAGGAGATTGTGACCCGTCTCGACGAGGCCAAGTCGATGTTGATCAGACAGGCATTGCAGTATAAGACCGATCCGGTGTGCGATAGATGGGTCCTTGTGGTTGGCAGCGGTGATCGGATGTCGTGATCAGGCAGAGCTGCAGAGCTACAGATAGGTGGGATCCCGAAACCGAATCGGTAGTATGTGCTTGTAATGCACGACCAGCCCACTGCCAAGGCTTTCCAAAAGGGTGAACGGTGAAAAGGCGTTCAAGTTGGGCTGGTGCGTTGATGGATGTGCCGAGACTCTTCGGCTGATCCGACAATTGTAATGAGAAGATGATGCTGCCAATCCGTGAAGCGTGTATATCCCAGATCGAAGTAAGGTTCAAGGTGCGCGAGATGGCAAGTGTCGAAGAGATGGACGAATGAGCGAAAGAGGTTGGACGTTTCCATATGAGCTAGAAGCTTCAACAGCTGTTGCCGCTGCTGCTGCTGCTGCTGCGCAAGACCGGAATAGAAAGTCCGCCGGGAAATCATGTTGCATGACAATAGCGCTTAATCTTGCTTGCTGCTCTCTTGCTCCTCCATTTTTTGGTGACACTTTTTGGCTAAAAGTTAGGCTTTCCTCGCGCTTAGACACGGCAAAAGGTAAAGAAGAGGTATGAAAATCTCAGGGTCTCTGCTTCCCCGCTGCAGCTCTCTTCCATGAGTCCATGCCGTTCGTGCAGCCAGCTGCTGCTACTGCCGCCCAACCCCACACTCTTATCATTTCACTCCCACACACAGCTTGCACAAGTCTCTGAGAAATCATTGCATCACCGGCTGATGCGGGTATTCCAATACGCTCTTACCCCGCAGTCCGGCCACTGAACTCTTCGTTAGATCTTTTTGTCCGTCACAATCCTCCGCTCCTTCATACTTTCGCTTCTCTCGATCAAAGCATAGTGTGCATCATTTCATAGCGAACATCGCTGGGATGTAAGCCAATTAACTGCAGCACGACTCTGTCTTGATCAGGCAATTCAAACCAAAAAAAAAAAATACAACAACAAAAACAAAAAAGTAAATGCTCCTTACCTGGGTCGAACAGGTGACCTCCCGATTAAACTATCCGCTGCAATCAACGGCGACTGTTTGAAACTGAATTCTTCAGTCGGACGCTCGTACCAACTGAGCTAAAGAAGCGATTAGATGCCAAAGCGGTTTAAAGCAAATATAATCCACAAAGCAGCACCAACTGACATGACACCGTTTGTTAAATCAGATGCTATTGGAATGGTTTTTGCACATGCCCTTATCGGCGGAGTGGCTGATGTTGCACCGCCTGGATTGAGCTCGCCAGGTTCAGCAGGAGGACCGGTGTCGTTGAGCGAGTTGCACATCGGACTGCTGACGGGTGGAGTGAGCGTTACACAGGGTATCAACGCCCGCCCTTCATCAGCGACGCAGAACAATGCTGAGAGTGGGGCTGGGACGGAGGCGACACTCTTGCATCATAGGACAGGACAGCACGCACAGCCTGACCGATATATACCTTCTGCATAGCCTCAGGGCAATGTGAAGGTCGGTCGTCAAAAAGTGCGAGCTCAATGAGACGATGGCGGTGCAACAAGGTTCAGCGATCTTCCTTCTCAAAGACAGAGCTCATTCGGATAGCGGAAGCCGAAAAGGAAGCCTTGGCGTGAGCTAAAACGCCAAGAAGCATGTGGGCTCCGGCTAGAAGGCTGTGCGAGCTGTGCTTGTAGCACGCGTTCCTTCCTCCACCTCGGCTTCGTCTTAAAGCACAGACCCTTCTTTCCACACTTTGGTTGGTGACACCATCTACTTTCCGTACTTCCATCATTCCTATAGTACCTGCTCGACATTCAATTTTACATCGGGGATCATCAATCTCAGACATACTCAACGCACAAAGCCTAGAACCTACCATTTTTTCCGTATCTTTCTAATCCATCACCGGAGTGTTCGAAGTAGGACCATGGATGGAAGCGGAGGAGGATTTGTTGCCGGTCACCACGGAGGTGAAGGCATCCACCATCATCACCATCCTATCCACACGCCAGCACACTCATCAGTGCCGCTTCGGTCGACACCCTCAGCTGCGGCAGTACCATCTTCCGGCCCTGTCCGCTCCGCGCCTATGGCAGCAACTACATCTTCGTCCACGCATGCGCCAGCGACGCAAAGAAGCACAAAGGAGGATGACGTCCAGTGGTCGCTGAAAGATATTTTTTGGCAAGGTCGTGAATGCAAGATCATCACTCAGAACAAGAATGGACCCTGCTCGTTGATCGCCCTTTGCAACATTCTCCTGCTGCGAGGCGAGCTTACCATCACTCCACCAGATCGTCCTGTGGTGTCGTACGAATACTTGTCACAGCTCATCGCTGAGCACCTTTTGACCAAGGCAGTGGATGGAGAGGGGCTCGAGGAAGCGTTATCAACGCTCCCGAGAACGCAGTACGGCTTGGATGTGGATGTCGGCTTCGATTCAATCAGCTCGTTCGCTGCATCAAATGGAGATGGCGGAAAGGGAGAGCTTGCGTTGTTCAGGCTTTGCGGCGTGCCACTCGTGCACGGATGGCTGCCCGATCCGGCAGATGCAGGAACCTATCAGGCAGTCCAGGCAGCGGGCAGCTACAACCGCGCAACCGATGTTGTTGTCAGGGGAGACGAAATCGCGGAAGGTGCGGTTGTGCGAGATCGAGGTGTTGGCACTCTTGCAGCGTCCTTGGCGAACGAGTCATCTGTATTGAATGGCAAACAACCAGCTAGGAACGACTGGACCGAAGAGGAGCGAGCAGCAGTCCGTCATGCACTAGCCTTGCAGTCTTTCCTCGATACCGACTCTACTCAGCTTACGTACCACGGTCTGTTCGTTCTTGCTCAAGAATTGTCTGCTGGACAGCTTGTGGCACTGTTCCGCAACTCGCATCTTTCGGTCCTGTACAAGCGTTTGCCCAACGAAGGGGTAGACGCAGCCGATAGTGGTGTGATTGCGCCTCCTCCGACGCTATTCACACTGGCCACAGATTCGAGCTTCCTGCTCGAAGACGAGATTGTCTGGGAGAGCTTGGTGGATGTTGACGGCGCGAGCAGCGAGTTTTATGATGGCAAGTTCCGCAGGTCGACTTTGCGTCAGGGAGACTATGTTGGAAGAGATGCCGATGGTCTTGGAGGCGACAGTGGTGGTGTAGGTTTCCAGCAGAACGAAGATGCCGACTATGCATTGGCAATGCAGCTATATCAAAACGACCAGGACCGACTTCAGAGGGAGCAACAGAGGAGGGGAGGAAGACCGTCGCAAAGCGGAGCGCAGCGCTCGCAGTACCAGCAACAACCACAACAGCTCCAGCAGGCGCAGCCAGCGGCGTTTCAAACACCCAATGAGGTGTTTACGACGATGCGATACGAGGTGGATCCGCGCCGAGAGGAGGCCGACGCGCTGGTGGTGTCGACGTTGGTACCTTCGCACTTGCGTGACGAGCATCGAGACTTGTTGGCCGGCTTGCAGGGCCTCTCTGTCGGAGAAGCTCGTCTTTCCGCTCCGACCGCTACAGCGCCTCTTGCAGTGCCATCGACAAATCCGTTCTTGACCGCCGGTGAGAGCACAGCAACGGCAGCTCCGATGTCGACATCTACGAATCCATTCCTCAACAACGCCGTTTTGTCTGCTGCTGCGCCTGGTGCGGCCAACACTGCTCCTGCTGCTGCCGATACAACGACAAGCCATCGGTTGTACCAACACATCCCACTCCTGGCGCAACATCTGGAACGGCTCAAGACGTCGGCAGGCGCAATCTGTCGTGCGTACTCGGCAGTGTGGTCCTTGCCTGTCCTGGAGCAAGAGCGGGCGTTAGAGCCGGATCGCATCCTCGCAGCAATCGAATCGAGCCTATCGTCCTCGACGGATGGCACCGGTGCAGGCCAGGTCAAGGGCATCCGAGTGGCGATCAGCAAGGATGGTTCAGTCCGAGTGACACAGCGCAGCATCAGTCCTTTCCCAAGCACGCTGGAAGACGGTTTCGGCTCGGTGCGACTGCCTAGTGTGCGTTTCGACGCTGCGCCAACAAGGGTACGCACTATGGACTTGGAGCCGTTGGTGTTTAACAAAACGGATGCTCGTGGCTTCTACGAGGCGGCCAAACAGCGAGTGGGTGCCGATCCTAGCGTACTCAGCGGTGTGCGGGAAAGCGATCAGCGGTGCTTCGATGTGATCCTTTGGAACGACGAGCAGACCGACACCCTCGACGACTCTAGCGCTGCGACTGCTCCGGCGAGACTAGTGACCGAGTCAAGCTTGGCAAATGTCGTGGTGGAATACACTCAGCCCGCTGGAGGTCGTTCGCGCTTCGTCACTCCCAAGACGTCGACCGGCATGCTAGATGGACTTCTGCGAAGGTGGTTGGTGGACAACAATGTAGTGGAGGAGGAAGATGTCAACGTCGACCATCTGATGCGTCGAGTGGAAGAAGGTTCCGCGCAGCTCTGGCTTTGCAACTCGCTACGGGGCTTGTGGAAGGTCGAATTGGTCGACGTAGCTCGCTTTGCTGCTACTTCTCTTCCTGTTGCAGCCGCAAATACAAGCGCAGCAGGTAAACCTAAGAAGAATCGCTTCTCGCAGCTCATCAAAGGACCAACTCGCTCCAATAGCGGCACATCCGCGCCTGCGCCTGCGCCAATCGCAACTTCCAACAATGCCTCACCAGTCGCCGAGCAGCAACGTACCGAAGCAGTGCATGACCAGGTGATTGACGACTTGTACGGTCACCGGCAAGGCGATAAGCTCAAAGGCAAGAAGGGGAAGAAGAATAAGGACGACAAGAAGGACTGCATCATCATGTGATGCTTTCGCGGTATCGAATCGACATTGTCCACCGTTACAGTTCTGCGAATCTCACTGGTTTCATACCACCTTTTCTTACGCTTAAGCTCAAAACGGGTGTGTCAAAGATAGCTGCGCTCTCACCATCATCAACCCACTTTGTTGAGCTGGATCGCGTGGGGCACTGCGATGCCGAGCTGCGGCTGGATGAGCTTGAAAGCAGTCTTCTCTCCTCTTTTGACGTCCTTGCTCTTCATTGGCTCCTTTGAAGTTGACCATGAAGTCAACCTACGACTCTACATGCTGAATTACGAGACTCCATCGGTCTGCTCAGGCTGCCTTGGCATTGACTGTACTCCTCGCTTGAACCTCGCCTCTCAACATCCATCGGACTGGATGCTCAGCGTTTCGCCGCAGCCAACCTACGTTTCTGATAGACTATTCAAGGCTTGAAAGCTCCAGAGTGCGGACCAAAGGGTCTTTATCAAGCGCCTGTCACCGACTGAGCATCTTCGGTATAAGTACTACGAAGTCCACCGCTACTCTCCTTCCGATGACGCTCGTTCATCATCAACACCGCCCACCTTCAGTGTCCTCTTCACGTCTTCAAGCTAATACCCCACATACGAGGCCCCAGAATAGGCATAACTGGACTTATACTCTTCCTCTTCAGGTCGATCCATTCTTCCTTCACGCAACATGGAAGTCCTCGTCCAACGCATCGACCCATGGGTGACTGAGGAAGACCTCTACAAAGAAATCGCCTCCGCTTTACACACACCACCTGTCCGCCTCCCTGGTCAAGGCCTCGTGAACTTTCGTCTCATCGTTCCAAAAACCACCCGCGACAACAACAAGGGCTACGCCTACCTCACAATCGCCGAAGTCTCCACCGCCACCGCTTTTCTGGAATTGCTCGACCGAGCGCAAGAGAAGGCCGTTGCGAATCGTACGTGATGGCAAAGCAAATACATTGAAGTTGATCCCGAATGGATGGGGAAATGCCAAAGTTGTTCGCAGTCTGCTGAAGGGCGAGTTTGAGAGATGGGAGGACAGGGAGAAGCGACGTGAGAAGGAGGGCTGTGCGGGTGCGAATCGTGGTTCGAAGACCAGGTAGGGAGTTGATGCAGCACTCATGGCATGGTAGTAGGTGTCTACTCAGTAAGAAGCAGAGCTACAAATCCTATTCTGCACCTCACTATTCAGGCCTTACGTAGAAGACCATGTTGTAAGGGGTACACTGCCAGCTGAACTTGAAGCTTTTGCGCAAAACTTTAGTGAAGGATCAATCGCAAGGGCGACATGTTTCGATTTGTCGGGAAATCGTCTTGTGTTTAGTCTTGTGAGTCTTCCAGTGCCACTTGCTAAGAAGGGCTCAGGTAGAAAGTTCTATGAAGCTTGAAAGCTTCTCGGCTTCAGTTTATTGATAGAACGACGTTGGAAGCAAGGACGAAGGTTGTTTAGCGACATACGCAAAATAATTCTAAAGATTGTGAATTTAATCTTGAAATTAACATAAAAGGTTTTAAATTTTCTTTTAAAACAAAAGAAAAG
>JAXQGJ010000472.1:0-14929 GCA_037039655.1 Pseudozyma sp. M118-08B | reverse complement strand
AACGCGCTGTTTATGCACCTGACCCTGGTGCCGTACATGGCCGCCGCGGGTGAAGTCAAAACGCCCCATCGAGCACTTCATTCGATACGACGATGGCATCACACCTCTCGATGGTGATGCTGAGAAGCCACCCGCACCCGTCAGCAAGCCTCTTGCCAAGAGGGTTGAATTTGGACCTTCCGATCTCCTCAAATACTCTGCCAAGCGAATTCCTGACAAGTACCGCAAGGATGTAGGTGAAGCCAGTACTGCCGCTCTCATCTACACCAGTGGTACTACCGGTCTTCCTAAAGCCGCTCTCTGCTCCCACGGTCGTATGGGAAATGCCTGCAGTGCCTGGCCCACTTTCAATGGCTTTTCTACCAAGGACCGAATCTACACACCTATGCCGCTCTACCACTCTTCCGCCCTTTTCCTGTGCATCGGTGCCTCCCTCTACTCCGGAACCACCGTCATCATTGGTCGCAAGTTCTCTGCTCGCAAGTACTGGGAAGAAGTCCGCACGCACAACGCTACTGTAGTCCAATACATTGGCGAGATCGCACGTTACCTCCTCGCCGTGCCTCCTTCGCCCAAAGATAAGCAGCACAATGTTCGTATGGCTTACGGTAACGGTATGCGTCCCGATGTCTGGGAGAAGTTCAGAGAGAGATACGGCGTACGTGTCATCTCTGAATTCTTCGCTTCGTCCGAAGGTAACGGTGCGCTGTTGAACTATAACACTGGACCTTTCGGAGCTGGCGCTGTTGGAAGGATGGGCACTTTGGCCACCCGAGCTCGGCCCGATTTCAAGATCATCCGAGTCGACGCTATTACCGAAGACATCTACCGCGATCCCAAAACGGGTCTTTGTGTAGAATGCGAACCGGGAGAGCCGGGAGAATTCGTCATGCGAATTGGTAACACTGCTATGTCCAAATTCCAAGGCTACGCCGACAACCCGGAGGCCACCGCCAAGAAGATCCTCAAAGACGCTCTCAAGAAGGGCGATGCTTGGTTCCGTAGCGGCGACTTGATGTCCAAGGACAAAGATGGATTCTTCTACTTTGGCGATCGAATGGGAGACACGTTCCGATGGCGATCCGAGAATGTTTCTACCACCGAAGTCGCCAATGCCCTCGGTCAAGTTGTTGGTGAAGCCAACGTTTATGGTGTACTCGTACCTAAACACGATGGACGTGCCGGTTGCGCTGCTATTCCAGCCGAGTATGTTGAGGGATTGGACTTCAAAGCGCTTGCCACTGTCGTGCGTAAGAGCCTACCCAAGTACGCCGTACCCCTCTTCATTAGGGTTGTCCCATCCATGGAGCAAACGGGTACGGTCAAACAGCAAAAGGTGCAGCTGAGAAACCAAGGTATCGAACACGACAAATGCGGAAATGACCACTTGTACTGGTTGCCACCCAACGCAGATGGATATGTCAGATTCTTGCCGGAACACTATAAGGAGATTGAAGCTGGAAAAATTCGTCTTTGATCGTCGTATAAGTTACAAGGATTCGCATTCTCGCCCCTTGAAATAACTCTCTTCTCTTGATCCTTTGTTCGTCTTTAGCTTTACTGGAATGGAATCGTAATCTCGGATTGTTCGTGATACGTCTTTGTGCATCGAGCGACCTGTGGAGATGACGAAGCATGTGTGTGCAATGTCAACCGACCAAAGACGATGAGCAAGGTGGGTCCCACGTCAAATACTGTAAATGTACTTCGCAGTTTCAAAAATCGCTTTCCACGTAAGTTTCAAAGGACTCTTTCATGTAAGTTATCAGGCTGAACACTTGGCTCGTCATTGATGAACTCACACCATCAATCACAGGCCGAAAGCAAACACTGCCACCAGAATGACGAGAACTGATTGAAAGCCATTTCGAATTGAGACTGACCCGAGAACTTAAGGTAACCTACATACGGAAACCTCTCTGCAAACTTCACAGATATACCATCATATCATCGCTCGACTTAGGCCGACCCCTCGCCACCACCAATAAAGTTCTCGACCAACCTCTCAATCTCAGCGTCCGAAGCGTCGGGGCGCATCGAACGAGCCATCTTCCTGGCTTGTTCCCTCACCTTCTCTCGATCCTGAACCTCGGTTTCGTCTTCCTTCATCTTGCCTGCGTTGACATCGGATCCGTTTGATCGCGGAGCGTCCATGCCGTTGGGTCCGGCGCTCTTCTCCCGTTCTTTCTGAGTGTCGGGGATAGGTTGGGCGAGCGACCGAGGTGCCGGAGCCGGCGTGCTGTGCGCTGAGGCCGCTGCCGGCAATGGTGATCGCTGCAAGGCCGGATCGACGACTTGCGCTTCGTCCTCCATCATGGCAGGGTCAAGTGGCAAGCTCGAGTACGCAGGCATCGACGCATAAGGCGATGCCTCGACCTTCGAGGAAGCGTAAGTTGGCAAGGGAGGCGGAGCCCTAGGGCTGTTAAGATCTGCGTGGACAGACGAATTGGGTGCCGTTCGGAACGGCGGTCCTCTATCCGCACCAGAGTGAACACTGTGCGAAGACGCATGTCGCGAGAGCTCATTTGGCACGTTTGCAGACGGGCTCGTCGGTCTGGGTACCAGGCCATTGCTGCCAACGACATGGCTGTTCGGTCCTCGAGCATAAGGAGGCAGCATCTCGTGCGATGCTCCAGGTCGGAGTGCCGGCGAAGCGGCAGCCACAGCTGGGATGGGAGATCGCATGGGTCGGTACTCTGGCTCTCCGAAGCGCGGATCACGTCCGTCCCGAGCATCATAGCGGTGTCGTTCGCGATCCAAGTCTCGATCTCTTGCCATCTGAGATGGTACCGACCCGGGTGCATCGGCACCGAAACGACTACTCGATGGAAAAGCGGGCGGCTCTTGTCTCTGATGAGAGTAACGCATGTCTTCGCGTGCGTAAGCCGTGCGTTCCAAAATAGGGTCGTCTCCGTCCATCACTGAAGGATAAGGACGTTGAACCGGGTCTTGAGCAGCTGCTCTTCTCCTCTCCATCATGGCAACGTTGTGGCGTTGAATCGCATTGTGAATCACAAGAGCACCTTCGGGATCGTCGGAGTGGAGCCGAATCGCCTCGCCAAGTGGCACCTCGACGTGGCCGCCCATTGAGTCGCGCATCGGGTGAACAAGGGCGCGCCCGTTCCAGCCAATGTAGAATCGCATCAACATGGTGTCGGTTACACCACGTCGATAGAGGTTGTCCATACCCTCTGCATGACGACGACGGGCCGCCTGAGCCCATTCGGAGCTTGCTGGGCCAGGCGAGGGACCGGTTGCCGCCTCAAATGGAGTTGGCGACGCCGCACCGACCGGCTCGTCCTTCCTCGCTGGCATGGCAGCCGGCGACTCCGCAGCTGCCACATTCTGGTTTACAGGTACGGGAGTTGAAGCAGGAGCCACGCCTCGAGCAGCTTCACTCGGAACGGGAGGAGCAGCGTAAGGAAGAGCGCCACTATCTTTGACTGGCGTAGAGAGCGAGTCCGAGCGACCAGAGCGGCCAAGAGAGGGTCGTCCTTTGCTAGGTGTATCAGACTCGAGTCTGGCGCGCTTGCTGACTTGCGAATGCACCTCCTCAGCATGGATGGCTGGCGTGAACTTCTCAAGATGCAGAACGATCCGCTTGTCCTCGCGGCTGTTCCAAGACTGTACCTTACTGACAGGCTTCTCAAGCGATCGCAAGGTGGCGCGAATGTCGAGCCACATATCAGGATCCGTGACGTCCATCTCCTTGACTCTGACTTCGGCTTGAGGATACTTGCGCTCAGCCTTGATGCAGCACATGGGACAATTCCATGGCTCATCACCGAGGTTAGGAGGGTCGTCAAGACAAACGCAATGAGTGTGGAACCAGAGCATGCACTTGTCGCAAGCAATCATGCGGCCACTTTCAGGTTCGTGGCATAGACAGTAGATCGGCTGTCGATCACGAGAAGCGCCAAGGCCAATCTCCTCGCGGAACACGAGCTTGGCACGCTTGCCCCTCTTTGCTTTGCGCTTGCGATCATCGGTGACGGCAGGTGATCCGGAATCGGCGCGAGCCATCGCCCGAGACGAGCTCTGCACTGGGGTAGACTCGTTGCGATCCCCAGATCGTGATGGAGTAGCTGCATTTCTGCTCTCGACTGCCGGCAGAGGCCGCTGGGTGCTAGGCTCTGGACCGAGACTCAAAAGCGTTTCGCTGATGAGATCAAGCATGTTGACCTTTTCGGGACCAAGCACATCAACAGGAAGGCCGAAACACCTGCGCAGCCAATGCGAGAGAATGGCTGTTTTCTGATCTCGGCGCATCAACGAGAGCGTCTTGATCATTCGCTTGGCGGCAGTCTCGAAGCGCTTGGCCTTGGCAACGACCTCCTCGATCGCATCCCACTCCAGAGGCAAGAACTTGAACTGGTCACGTTTATGAGCCTGGTCGTAAACGAGCTTCGACAGCTCTGCAATGCTGACCGATTTGCGATCCTTGATGAAAGCAGCGGTACCGGACCATGGGCAGAAGGGACACATCCAGCCCTCTTCAGCACGCGTGGCCTCGGAGCCTATCACCTTGATGCAAGATAAGTGGTAGCGAACGTGGCAGTGGGAGCACTCTGCAGCTGTCAGGGAAGGGACATTGATGGGCCCGTTGTTCCTGCAGATGCACTTGCGCTGACCGGGCTTGGCTTGATCGTCCGAGGGCTTGACCTGATCGTCCGAAGGGTCAGTCGCTCTCTCAACACCTACCACGAACCTCTCCAACTCTGTTTGGCGATCAATGTCGGTAAGGCGACGACGGGAAACAGCGAAGCTCTGTACAACCTGATTATAAGCAATCCTCCAATTGTCGTATACTTGAACAGCCGCCTCGATTTCGTTGGCATGTTCGAGGTCCAGATTGTTCGCCTTGACGGCACGAAGGGCGCGACGAGCATCGGGAAGCAGAGCCATGCGGTCAGCCGCCTCGCTGTTCTCCGAGACCGAGATCATCGAAAGGTCGCCGTCCTGATCGCTCCCAGTACCGGGCTGACCTCCAGCCTGCAAATTTTTGTAAATGTTTTGAACAGTCTTCTGTAGCTCCTTGGCTTTGGCAAGCGCATTGCTGACGTCTTGGGCAACGTCGAGCACGACAGGAATCTCGGACGAAGCATCCGAAAGCTCTTCTAGCAGCTGAACAGTCAGAGGCTTAGACCCTTCGAGCGCCTCTCTTGCCCGCTCCGTCCAGCGCTGACCGGCATCTCGTCGTTGTTCCAGATCCTTGCGCAATTCATGATCTTCCAAACCACAGCTTTCGGCGCGCTGGAGCAGATCCTGAACCTCGTGGTAGTAGAGGTACTTATCGCGTGTCTCTGTGACTTCTTGAATCCATTTGCGGCGCTCGACGTAGTCCGAGAGCTCCTTGATCTGCGGTGCATCGACATTGAGAGAACTACCGAGGGTGAGCACGCTCTCGCAGTCCTTGAGACTAGCCTCGTTTCCGTTGCGTTGGGCGAGAATATCGTTGGAGCGTGCCACAAATTCCTCGAGCTCCTGCACGAGCGTTCGCAGCGTAGCGATTTCTGGAGCATCGAAATGAAGACCTTCGAGCTCACTGAGTAGCGAGTACAGCATTTCGGGACTTCTGTCGGTGGCGGCATCTCCGTCCTCTGCGGAAGCATCGATGCTGGCCCTCGTCGAGAAGCTATTGTCAGCGCCGCCTTGAGATCGTCTTCCTTTTCCGGCCGATGTGCTGGCAGGCTCCCCTCTCCTCTTATGCAGCTTTCGGACCAGGAAGACGTTGGCTCGCTCAACCCATGAGTTGGCACACGCCACGAACGCCTTGAGATCTTCCAGAGGCTCGAGCGAGTACGCGATCTTCTCACCTTCGTGCAGCAAGGATCTTAGTGACTTGAGCGGCGGATTTGGCCCGAAGGCCAGCGTCTTCTTGAGTCGCTGGATCCAGTTGCGAGGCACCGCAGCCTTTTCGCAGACCTTGGCAAGGATGGAACGAAGCTGATCGTCCGAGAAACGAAGCTTCAGAGTCCATTTGACGGGAGCATCCGCATTGCACACTTCGAAGCCATGGTCGAGGCAAGCAACTCCTTCCGTCTTAGGGCTAGTGAGTTGGCCTAAGTAGCAGAAGATAGTGCAGTGAGTGCAGAGATACTGAGACTCTGCTACGTCCTCTTCGTATAGCTCTTCTCTGAGATTGGGGATGATCTCTCGCAGAGCGTTACGCTTGGCGATCTCGCGCTCGACCATCTCTTGCATGGCAGGCTCGAGCCATACTGCCGTCTCGATGGTTTGGCTCTGTTGCGAGACGGTGATGAGCAGCTGATCGTGAGAGAAGACAGCTGGCTTGCGGAAATGCTGATACCTGCGGATCGACTCGAGGTCGTCCGAGATCCAGTCGGGAAGCGCAAAGTTGACTGCCTCATTGAGGTTGAGGCCGTGGTTGAAACCGCTGTGATATGCCTTAGGGAATGTTACGACAAACTCGTTGGCACGCTGATCGCAGGCGACAACTCGGACGCCCTCCTTCTTGAGCTTCTCGGGGCTCATCATGGTGGTGAGATGGAAGAGCAGGTCAGGCAATATTTCGAAGAGATCAGGCGCGGCTTTGCGCATAGCGTTTTCAAACTTCTCGGCGTCTTCCCCAGGGATGCCGTACCACGTTTTAGTCTCGCCCCAGTGTTGATAGTTGATCGAGTAGGTGTAGTGATCTTCGTTGTGCCAACAAAAGGTGGAGAAGATCATGCCGACGTAGATCCAGGGCACGGTCATGCCAGAGATGTCGGATTTGATGAATTGCAGCAAGGAGCCGGGAACGATGGGAAGATTGTTGAGATTCCACTTGTCGCGAGAGTAAGGGCTCAGCGGATGAGTCTCCTGCGTCGGCAGAGCACTTCCATGCGTTGTGGAATGCACATCAGCACCGTACTCGACTTCTACCTCTTCCGTCTGACTGTGGACCAGTCGCCAGAACTCACGCTCGACGTCGTCTTCCGAGACCACAAGGTCGGTGCCATGAACGCGGCGGGCGAGCCCGTTCGTTTGGACATCGCCGTTGGCCGCGCTGCCATCCTCAGTATTCGGATTCCAGACGCGATCGGGACGTTTGGACCACCAGTCGCGCTTGAAAGCTTCAGCACGTTGCCAGAAGGTGTAGAGGCTATGAGTTTCGCCGTCGTCGAAGCCGAAGTCGTGACCCGTACCGACCAAGCATGGTGGGCAGAACCACTGTGACTTGGGAATGGAAGTAAGAGCAGGTTGGAGGCAGTACATGTGATAGCCACGGTTGCATTCATCGCAGAGCAGCATGTTGGGCCCATCTTCACCTCGAAGGCAGATCTCACACATCTGCTCTTCTTGGCCGTTGGATGCAGGCTGTGTGCGCGAGTGTGGGTCAATGTCGTTGTGTGGACTAACGCCTTTCCTTCGTCGTGTAGCCATAGGAGTGACAGGACTGGCACCTAGTTGCAAAGGAATTTTCGATGACGAAGGTGTGTTGGTCGCCTCTGATCTCTTCCTTGCGCTTCGTCGTGTGCTTGCAACCGTTGAAGGGCTCTGAGACGCCGATTCAACGATGGCAGAAGCAGACGCAAGCACGTCAGCAGCGCTGGCTGCAGTCAACGGCTCCGGTGTTTTGGAAGATGCGCCGCGGTCTCCATTGGAAGAAGCGTCCAAGCTAGGCGACATGGAAGCGTGTTTGAGACCCGCATCGGTACCCTGGGCCGAAGTTGATGCTGCTATGATTGCGGTCTGCGATAGATGCGGGCTAGTAGACGAACCGCCATTGGCACGAGCTTGTTCCTTTGCTTTAAACATGAACTCCTCAAAGGGCAAAACGATGCGTGTGTATGCTGCTTTGACCTGTGTGGAGAGTTGTGCACTGTCCTTGTCGCTATAGCCGATCTGTCTGGTGACATCGGACCACTTGCGGCCTCGACAGACGACATCGTAGCCGCCGAGAGCCGAAACGGCAAGCTTGAGCTGGTATAGGTCGACGGAGCGGCCATCGATGACGGGTACCGAAACACGCTTGTGGCCTTGCTGGGCGTGGAACTTCTGAAGCTGCTCCTGGTAATTTTGTGAAGCTCGAGCATCGGCGCTGAGCGAGTTGAGACGTTGGACTCGCGTGCGAAAGCGGAAGCTTTGCTCGTCCAAGACGCATTCAGGATTCCAACCCTCGGGCGGGACAATCTTGACGATACCATATGCTTTGCCGTTGCCACCTTGAGGACTGGCGATCCACGAGATGTACTTCATTGGATCGGCGAACTCTTCGGGCGTTGGATAGAAAGTGGGTGCTTCTTCCAGCTCAAACAGTCGAGGACGCAGCCTTGAGGGTGGGTGGCGTGGCGTCGATGAGCTTGTTGGGATAGCTGGTTGTGTCGAGTCAGCAGCAGGATCGGTCGCCGAGCTGGACGATGCTTGCGATCGATCGTAAACGAGTGGCGGGTAGGACTGATGCTGCAACAGCTTTCGAACGGGATGTTGTGATGGATTGCCGGGAACACATGCGACACCGTTCTGAGTTGGCGTGGGTGTCACCCGACGCTCAGCGACTGTGGAATCTTTGCTGGACATGGACGACATGGTATCGGCTTTGCTCTTACGGCCCATCCTCTTGGAAGTGGTAGGCTTGCCCAGCTCTGCTTCGCCATTGTTGGACTCTTCGTCACTATCGCCTCCCGCACTGGGTCCAAACTCGTGAGACGAGGTAATGATGGGCTCTACACGACGAGGCCTTCCCGGTGACTTGGTGGGGCTCGAGACACCATTGGATTTGGTCGGGGATGAAAGCGGCGTTACGAGCTGTGAGGAGGATGCGGCACGAGGCGTTGATGTGATGGAAGAGGAGCTAGGCTCTACCTTGATGGGTTCATGACCATTGACGGATTTGACAACGATGCGTTGAGGTGTGTCGCTGATTGTGGAGGGCTGAGCGCCCTGCTTGGCGGTGGTCATGAGAAGTATGCGGAAAGCAGTCCGCCTTGCTCACTTGAAAAGAGCAGTCTGCCGCTCTTTCAAGTGCAGTGTAATCAAAGAAGTGGCGCGTCGGCGCTGCTTTGCAGAATGATGTGTCCGTGGTGTGGACCGGGGTATACTTGGAGGGCAGAGGATTGGAGGATGAGGTACAAATGTCTGAGTGTAGAGACAAGACGGGCTCGACAAAGGGCGCTGGAGAGGTACGGGACGGACCAAGCAGAGAGTGCGCAGCAAATCGAGTGCCAAGACGATGCTCAGTGATGCTGCTGGCTAAGACTTTGCCGACATGAAATTGCTGTTGCGATGCACAGCTTTGCTAGCCTGGCGGAGAATCCGATGTCGCTTGTCTAAAGGCTACGCGTTTAGGAGTGAGTCTGAGGCAGCTGAGGAGGTCCGAGGATGTAGTCGGAAGCTCCAGAAAGCCAGAATCTCGACGCACAAATGCTGTGTATATTTGTTTCGAACTCTGAGACAGGCAGATGGATATGCCGAATGTTATCTCCAGATGCAGGTAATGAAGCGCAAAAGCTGGTCGAAGAATGATGAGGCGACCAGACGTGTGCAGTGATGGCTGTTGGAGGTGATGGTAGGTTGATGAAGGATGAATGGAAGCGTAGCACAATTCACGGAAGGGCGGAAGAGGGGAGGAGGGATCAGATTTTGGATAGGTGGTGAGGAGCGGCAGCGGTAATGAACGCCTGGCTCAATTTGCTTTGCGGGCTTGCGGGCGGAGAAAGAGGCGTGGCTGAGCCCTTTTTTCTTTGGCTGCACCTGTCTTGAGTTAAAGGCAAGGTAGAGGTGAGAGTGTGTGTGCGGCTGGAAGAAGGCACCTGTGATGGCCCGATAGAGCTAAAAGAAAAGAGTGAGTTGTATGCACCTGCAGTCAAGTCAAGTTAGAAAAAAGTGGGTTTTCAAGCTCTGATTGCAGAAGCAGACCGTCGGTGGCTTTGCAGGAGAGAGCCTCGACTTGGTCTGTCAATCTTGGCCAAGTTTCCGCCAATTTTTCTTCCCTCTCCTCTTGTGCTCTGGCCTTCTCCAACTGCTGTTCGACCCTTTATCCCTGGAAGCGTGTCAAAATTGGTTTCGCCCGGATGTGCTGAGCCAGGCTGCTGGGCTAAGTCTCTCGCTTTCGCTTCTTTGCCGAGGTCTCTCTAATGCCGCTTGGCCTGTCTAAGTTGGCGCCGCACCGTGTCAAACAAGGGAAAAGGCACCTTCGCTCAGACACTCACTCATTTGGCGCGATATCGCCCACCTTTTTGGCGCTGCTCTTTGCAAACAAATTCCCACTGTAAGGCCGCTGTTGGATTGCGCGCGCACAGCTTCATATCGTGGCAAAGCTAGGTTTCACGTCTGGCGAGTAACGGGAACGGGACTGTCCTTTCATTGTTGATTGAGACTGCCTTCGTTGCGTTGATGTACGTTTTCATCTCATCCGAGCCCGGACCTCAGGGTGGTTGTGGATGAGGCATGATGATGATAGTAATGTTGGTGACGGTAATACTGTATAAGGGTGGGTGCTGTGGAAGCAAAGCTTGACATGTGCGCTTCGAGGTGCGAGTAGACAGCTTGAGAGCTCGAAAGGTCGTTCAGTTACGCTCGCCGCGCTGAGCTGCTCTTGTGCGAAACACTGGAAGGATGTCTGGCTGTAGACAATGGCTTAGAGCGATCTTCGGTATATCCGACACGACAACAGTCAAGCGGCGCCTGAAGCTCGAGTCTCACGCTATCCTGAAGTGGCAGTCCGAACAGGAAGCTTCCTCGACTGGCAGTCTTAAGTACGCAGTATACGGTCTACTTTCGATAGTTCCTTTGGCAACGGCATGCATTCCGAAGATACAGCAGACAAGATGGGCATTATCACCTTGGCTGAGCGCTGAGGTTCAAGCGTATCCTGCGGAGCGGTCGAGGACAACCTTCACAGTAGGTCAAATGATGTGAGCATTCGCCGAGCCGCCTCATGGTCTAACAAACCAAGAGGCAGCCAGCCCTCTCCACCTTACGCAATCGCGCTTCCCGCCACCCTGCGAGCGCTAAGCACATTCCATGAGATGTAGTCACAAGCGCTCATGTCGAACTGTGCTCGGCATTCTCATGGCGGTTTCGTCAAATTTGGTCCTCCGTATCACTCAACCTCACCAACCAACCCACATCACACCGCAACCACACTAAACAAGTAGGAGAACGAGACCGATAGTTGCAGATAGTGCCAAATAGTGAGAAGATGTAAAGGTGGAAAAAAACGTGGACATCGAAGTCGAACAAGAGTTTTACAAGCCCCAGTCACAGCATCATATGACGCTGCAACCAAAAGACAAGTGTATGCATGAGACAGCCACGGAAAAGGAGATTGCGCCTCCTTCCGAGCTTCTACAGGCGTTAAGAGATTCATGAAGAGAGTGTGTGTCTAGTTGGAAGGTAACGGAACTAATAGCTATAAAGGCGGCGATGGGCGACATTGGCCCGGGGTAAAACTAGGGAAATAGGATGATGTAGGGGGAAAGCTGACGCCGACTTCCCAACGAAGGGCACGGCAAGTCAGCGGGTAAAAGAAAGGCGACAAGTAGCCAAGGAAAGAAGAGGGAGCGTTACATTTACTCGTCCTCGATCTCGGTACGGGGGTGGAAGGCCCAGAGCTCTTCGCCGTCGGCGTTCTTCTCGTGGACAATGGTGAGACGCTGGAGGTTAACGAAGAAGTCCTCGAGGATGGGGTTCTTCTGCGAGCGAGTGCGACGTCCAAGGTTGTTGAGCCAAGTCCACTGGTTAAGAGCGTAGTAGACGGCACCAACGATGGCAACAACACCGATCGAGTAAGCGTAGACACGGACGACGGTGACAATGTCGGTCCAACCACCGTGGGGAGCAGTGACGGGGTTGCGGTGAGGAGCACCCGAGAGCCAACCGAAGAGAGTGAACAAGGTAGCAATGACATCGACACCGAGAACGGCGCCGACGAGCTGCCACGAGGGGAGAGTGATGTCGGACTCACCACCACCGAGACGGGTGATGAAGATAAGCCAGTTCTCAGTGAGCGAGACTTCGAGGAAGAGAATCTCCTGAGTGTTACCGAAGTTCTGGATGACACCACCGTTGTTGAGGAAGAGAGTACCACGGATGATCCAGGTACCGGCGGCAAGGAGGAAACCAAGGATGACCGAGATGACCCAGATCTTGGGCAACTGCCACTCGACGGGGTGCTTGGCGTGGGGAGCGTTGTCGTAAGCAATAGCAATGGTGGCAACATCGGCGAAGAGGGCGATGAAGACGATCAAGTTGGAGCGGATGACCTCGTCAAGGATAAGGATGGAGAGAACAAGGTAGATCTCAAGGTGGAGACAGAGCGAGATACGGTACTGGATGTAAGCCTTCATACGGTGGAAAATCTGACGGGCGACCTTGATCGAGGTGATGATGGTCGAGAGACCCTCGTCGAGGAAGACGACATCGGCAGCGGAACGGGCAGCATCGGAAGCACCTTCGACGGCGATACCACAGTCGGCCTTCTTGAGCGAGGGAGCATCGTTAACACCGTCACCAGTCATGGCAGTCAAGTGACCACGGTGCTGGAGCATCTCGACGACCTGGTACTTGTGCTCGGGGAACACCTCGGCGAAACCATCAGCAGCCTCAACAAAGTCGTGGATAGCGGAACCGGACATGCCACCAGAACCGATAAGGCGGTGCGAGTCGTAAACCTTGGTGCCGAGAGCAAGCATCTTGCAGGTCTCCTTGGCGATAGCGACGGCGTCACCGGTAAGCATCTTGACGGAGATACCAAGGGACTGAGCCTCGGCGATGGTAGCAGCAGTGTCGGAACGGGGAGGGTCGAACATGGGAAGGAGACCAAGGAGCTTCCACTGACCATCCTGGTGGATGGCAACACCGAGCGAACGGAAACCACGCGAAGCAAAGTCACCAGCGACCTTTCGGTACTGGGCGGCAGTCTCAGCATCAGGAGCGCAAAGCTTAAGGATAGCGTTGGGGGCACCCTTGGCGGCGATGTACTGCTTGCCGTTCTTCTCGACCTCGGCGGTGATACGCTTGGAGACGGGGTCGAAGGGGGTGAACTTGTGGGTGATCCAGCCGGAAGCAAGCTCGTCCTGAGCACCGGGGTAGTCCTTGAGGGTCGAGATGGTAACCTTGTCAATGGGGTCGAGCGACTTGACGTTGTGCGACGAAGCGAGAGCAGCGACGGCCATCATGAAGTTGACATCAACACCCTCGGAAGTGAAAGGCTCGTGAATGGAAAGCTTGTTGGCAGTAAGGGTACCAGTCTTGTCGGAGCAAAGAACGTCGACACCGGCAAGCGACTCGATGGCAGTGAGCTTCTGAACGATAGCCTGGCGCTTGGCGAGGTAAGCGGCACCGACAGCCATGGTGGTGGTGGTAACACAGGGGAGACCGACGGGGACACCAACGATGAGGAAGATAAGGGTGTAGATGAGCAAGTTGTTCTCCTTGGGGGTGGCGATACCGGTGTTGCGGAAGAAGCCGCCGATCCAGAAGATGAGGGTGAAGACAATAACGAGGAAAAGAAGAGCGGAACCGATGGAGCCCATGACCTTTTGGAAGTGACCCTCGCCCTCGCCACCAAGGACGAGAGCGGCAGTGCGACCGACGAAAGTCTGCTTGGCAATGTCCGTGCAGAGAACGTAAGCCTTTCCACGCTTGCAACCGGTGGTGTAGAAGACGGTGTCACCAATGTGCTTGTCAACGGCGAGCGATTCACCAGTGATGGCGGACTGATCACAAGCGATGATAGCAGGTCCCTTGTCGACACCCTCGTCATCGTCCTCGTCGTCACCGTGGCGGGTAGCGCGAGCCTTCTCGAGGATGGCGTGGGCGGCGGAGCCGTCCTTGTCCTCGTAGTCGGCAAGAACACGACCATCACAGGGAACAGTCTTACCATCCTCGATAATGACAATGTCACCGGGGACAAGGTCACGAGCCTCGATCTCGACCTCACGGCCGTCACGAACAACAGTGGAACGAAGAGCAATACCAGCCTTGAGCTGGGCAACGATATCACCGGCCTGCTTCTCCTGGTACCAACCGACAAAGGCGTTGAGCATCAAGATAGCGATAATGACACCAAAGTCGATCCAGTCACGAAGACCGGCGGCGAGGATGACGGCAAGTTCCATAACGTAAAGAACGGGACCACGGAAGAAACCAATGAACTTGAGCAAGAGGTTCTCCTTGGGAGACTCGAGCTCGTTGTAACCGAAAAGAGCGCGGCGCTTCTGGACATCGTGCTCGCTGACACCCTTCATCATGTCAGTCTCGAGCCACGAGGAGGGGACCTTCTGGGCGACCTCCTCGACCTCACCGTGCTTGTTGACACGGACCTCCTTGGTCTTCCAGAAGGCGGGGAACTGACGCTTCTTGACGATGCGAGACTCATCGGCCTCCTCATCGTCAGCACCAGCGCTCTTCTGGGCACGAATGAACTCGATGAGAGTAGCGTACTCTTCCGAGACACCCTCCATGTGCTTCTCGTTGCGACCCTCCTGGGTAGCGGAGCTGTCCGACATTGTTGAAAAAAAAAGACCTAGAAAGGTACCTTCTTAGACGCTATGATGGAGAAAGTGGGGCAAGGGAACACAAGAAAGGAGGACGGAGCAGATTGCAAGATGGAAGAAGAGCAAAGAAAAGGCAGATCCAGTCAGCGATACTGATACGAAGCAATCAAGACACAGAGAAGCAAGCGAGTCGGAAGTGCCGATAAACTGCCCTGCATGAAATGCCGAAGAGCGTAGATGCGATAGCGGCTGCGACGAAGACGCCTCTGATAGTATGGCAAGTGTAGCCATTGCTGAATTGACACTTACGTTGCTGTTGTTGATCGCTCGCTAGATTGCGGCGTTGGGAGATACTCTCTCACTCTACCAAAGATACTGCTTCAGCGATATGAAACAGTAGGCTGGGTAGAATGTGAATTGCAGATCGACAGACAGCGGTCGTCTTTTGCAGAGAGGATGGACGTATGAATTATTAAGTAATTTTA
>JAXQGJ010000471.1:0-16706 GCA_037039655.1 Pseudozyma sp. M118-08B | reverse complement strand
AAAAGTATTTGGTTTATTATGGCTCGTTCGCAGAGCACGTGAACCATCCTTTTTAATTGAGTCAACGACAATCACGGTGTAACATCACTTCTACCAAAATGACAATCTGAGATGCACGTCACCAAATCGTCGGAGATCGCTGAGCGTGAAATTACGGCCAAGAGGGGCTAAGCAGAGAGTGTAAGAGAGTGAGAAAGAGTGGAAATTCAAACCAACACAGCCTCGATGCCCGCAGACGCTCGAATGTATGACGGCTCACGGCTCCACTTGCCAAGAGCCACGAGAGCTTCAGAAAGCGTGTCGGCTGTGCACAGTCCTCCACTCCAACCGAGTGTTCCCCTTTCTTCTCGGCGGACCCTTACCTTCCTCTCCTCATCCATCCAACCAACTACGCATCGTTCAATTCTACTATAGCCACCACAACGCAAACGATTTCATCTCGGATTGCGGACTCGGCAGCAGAGTCCACCTGATTCAAGCGCATACAACTCGTAGTCTCCCCCACTCTTACCTTCCGAACTCGCAAGTGAGCGTAATCACCATCCGTCGTCGTCCAAGATGGAGGCCATCAAGCTTCAGAGGAAATATCCTCAATTCTCGCAAGAAGAGATGATGGGTCTTATCTCTCGTTTCCGCGGTCTCGATGTCGAGGAAAAGGGAAGCATCCCAAAGCAGGATGTCATCAAAGCTATTCAGGATCAAGGCGAGGCTTCGTACGATCAGGTCCGTGAAACCCTCAAGGAGGTCGACCTTGACGCTTCAGGACGTGTCGAGCTCGATGACTATGTTGACCTTCTCGCCAAGATCCGTGCCGGTCGTAACGCCTCTGCAGGTGTCGTCACCAAGGGTAAGGTGTTTGTCAAAGGCGCTACTTCCTCCACTCAGCACACTATCAACGAGGATGAACGTACCGAGTTCACCCGTCACATCAACTCGAGTCTCGCAGGCGATGCGCACATCGGCTCGCGTCTCCCTATCCCCACCGACACCTTTCAGCTCTTCGACGAGTGCAGAGACGGTCTCGTTCTCTGCAAGCTTATCAACGACGCCGTGCCGGATACCATCGATGAGCGTGTACTCAACTTTGGCAAAGGAGGCAAGGGGCCCAACGCTTTCCAGATGACCGAAAACAACAACATCGTCATCACCTCCGCTAAAGCTATTGGATGCAGCGTTGTTAACATTGGTCCTCAGGATCTTATTGACGGCAAGGAGCACTTGATTCTCGGTCTCGTATGGCAGATCATTCGACGTGGTTTGCTCAGCAAGATCGACTTGAAGAACCACCCTGAGCTCTACCGTCTGCTCGATGATGGTGAGACGCTCGAGGAGTTCTTGCGCTTGCCACCTGATCAGATTCTGCTTCGATGGGTTAACTACCACCTCAAAGCTGCTGGATGGCACCGACGCGTCGCCAACTTCAGCAAGGACGTTTCCGATGGTGAAAACTACACTGTCTTGCTCAACCAGCTGAAGCCCGAGCATTGCGACCGCACCCCTCTGCAGCAAAGTGACCTTATGCAACGAGCAGAGATGGTCCTCCAACGTGCTGACGCCATCGGTTGCCGCAAGTACTTGACTCCCGGGTCCATGGTCGCTGGAAACCCCAAGTTGAACTTAGCATTTGTTGCGCACCTCTTCAACACCTGGCCTTGTCTCGAGCCTCTTGAGGAAGCACCACCTGTCGAGATCGAAGACTTTGACGCCGAAGGAGAGCGCGAAGCCCGTGTCTTCACCCTTTGGCTCAACAGTTTGGACGTCGAACCTGGCGTTTACAACCTCTTCGAGGACCTCAAAGACGGCACTGTCATTTTGCAAGCATTCGACAAAGTTATCCCCGGCAGCGTCACTTGGCGTCGGGTCAGCAAGCCCAAAGAAGGTCAAGAGCTCTCCCGTTTCAAAGCGGTCGAAAACACCAACTACGCAGTCGATCTCGCCAAAGCATCCAACATGCACATTGTCGGCATCCAGGGAGCTGACATTGTCGACGGAACCAAAACCCTCACCCTCGGTCTCGTTTGGCAACTTATGCGACTCAACATCACCAAGACCCTCTCTTCGCTCTCCAAATCCGGTCGTGGCGTCAGCGACGCCGACATGGTGAAATGGGCCAACGACCTCGTCAAGTCCTCTGGCAAAACTTCGCAGATTCGAAGCTTCAAAGACCCCCAATTGAGAACAGCCGTCTTCTTCTTGGATCTCCTCAACGCGCTGAGACCAGGAATTGTCGATTACAGCTTGGTCAACCAGGGACGATCGGAGGAGGAGAACAAGTTGAATGCCAAGTTGGCTATTTCGATCGCGAGGAAGTTGGGCGCGTTGATCTTTTTGGTGCCCGAGGATATTATTGAGTTGAGGCAGAGGTTGATTTTGACTTTTGTTGGTTCTCTTATGGCTATTCAGTCGTAAGAGGTGGAGGAAAGGAGTCTGCTGTATGCTACGCTGATGTATCAATTCAAAGTAACAGTGACATCGAGATCGACCGCACTTTGTGTCTGTGGGTGTGTTTCGCTCACGGGTGAAAATTGATCTCCTTTGCAGTCCGGGTCACACTTAGATTGATATCAGCAACACTTCCATTTGATGCGCTACAAATATTCTTCGCTCCATCCTAAACTACATTCTTGATACGAGCTCTACAGCTTGGCCTTCCCCCCATTCGCACTTCCAACCTTGCCCTCGTCCAAAAACTGCGCAATACTCTCGACCCAAAACTGGATGTCAAAGTAATCGTACCAGAAATGACCAAACTCTCCACTGGGTGTGGTTAACCTTTTCGCATGTGCAATTTTCTCCATCGTAACCTCGCTCTCTTTCCACAGTACCATCCTGTCTCTCTTTCCGTGGATTACCATCACTTGTACGCTTTGGGGGATTCGATGTAGCTGTTGACGCAAGTCTCCGCTTTGGATGGCCATGAATTGGAGGCCGATGATCCATGCTGGTCTTTTGGTCGATTTGGCTACCTTTAGCCTCTTTTCAAATTTGGCGTAGATGGGGGAGGAGGTGGAAGAGAGAGCGTCCTCGTGGTACTGAAGACGCATCAAGTTGGTTGTAATAAAGTCGTTACGTTTGGCTTTGTCTTGGATTTTGGCAGCTTCGGCGTTGAGTGCGTTAAAATCGACATCGCCACGGGGTAGCTTTGTCATGGTTGCTGTAAGGATGGCTTTTCTAACCTTTACCTCGCCCGTCTTCCCCTTGATGGTGATCAATCCATCCTTTGTGTCCACTTGAGCATGCTCTTCCGAGGACAAAATAGCCTGCGTAATGTGCCCACCCATCGAAAAACCCAAAAGATCAATCGTGGAGTATCCCAATTGAGAGGCTAGGTTGATGACGTCCAATCCCATACTTTCGAGCGAGAGCTCTTGATCCCATTCTTCGCTCACAGTTGAAGATCCGATGCCACGGTGATCAGAGATAACAACAGGGCGTGTGGCTCCTAGAGCTTCAAAGAGGGGCGACCAGTCGTCCATGACCGCCGAAAGTCCATTGATGAGGAACAAAGGCGTACGTTTGGCAGCATCACCGGAAGAAGGAATTAAGCTTCGATAGGCCATACGACAACCTTGCCCATCGGGCAGGTCGAAGAATTTGAGTCCGGAGGCGCCGAAAGTCATTTTTGGAGGATGGAGCAGCAAGTCGAACAGGGGCAACGAGAAGGTGGTGTTGGAGGAAGAAGCAGAAGCAGATGAAAGCGGAGGGTCAAGGGGAAGAGTTGAGAGTGTGCAGAGGAGGGAACTCAAGCAAGCGAGGTCGAACGCTCAAAGCCTGTGAATTGTGGGGTAACAAGGCTCAAGCGGCAACCCGGCTCTCTTGGTCCGGCGATGCTCTTGTGGTGACCGCTCTTTTTTGATTGCCTTGTGAGACCGAATCTTTTGGGAGCATTTTGTTACGCCGTTTTCGATTCCACATTTTGAGACTCGATAAAAAGCCCCAAAGTGGAGTAAAAACGTCAGGACCCTGAACACGACTCTGTCTCCCTTCTTCCTGGACTTCTTTTCTTTTCCTTTCCCTCTCACCTTTCTCCTACTTTCACGCTACCATCTTCGAATAGCCCTGGTCCGAGCAGCGGGAAGAAAGCATCATGGACGCTTCGGAACTCGAACTATACAAAGCACAGCTCGTGCAGGTCGAAACGGCGCTTGAAGCAGATTCCGACAATGCAGAGTTGCAGACACTGAAAGAGGAGTTGCAGAATCTGATTCGCTTGACGCAGAGTCTCGTGGGTCAGCAGGAGGAGACGGATGCTTCCAGCTCGGCTGCTCTTCCTTTTCCGCCAACGCAGTCAGCTGCAGAGGTAGAAGCGGGACCTTCGAGACCATCACCGCCGGCATCGCAAAGAGCAAGTGAAAGTAGGAGCAAAGCGAAAACGAAAACGACGTCTTTTGCAACGGGTCAAGATGTTCTAGCGCGCTACTCGGCAGATGGGCGGTTCTACCCTGCAAGAATCATATCGTTGGCGGGCGATCCAACCGATCCGATTTATACGGTGGTTTATAAGGGGTACAACAATACAGAAGCGGTCAAGTCGGCACAGTTGAAACCGTTGCAATCGCATCCACCACCACAACCGGCGCCAACAACGACCTCTACCTCCTCTGCAACTCCTCCTCCTCCTCCTCCTCCGTCGTCACACAATGCCCCTCCGCCCCCTCCTCCATCCTCACTCGACACCCCTCCTCCACCACCACCTCTCGAAACACACACCCCTCCCCCACCTCCACCCGCATCTACCTCAACCTCAACCCTTCCTCTGCCCCCACCTCCACCATCATCAGCAGGCCAAATCGACGAACGAACACGCAAAAAGCAACGTAACGAGAAAAAACTCCTCCGTAGAGAAGAAAAATCCGCACTCCAAATCGAAAAAGCCGCCTCCTGGCAAAAATTCGCCCACAAAGCCACCAAGAATAAAACCCTAGGTAAAAGCATCTTTGGCACCAGCGACGATCCGTATGCCAAAGTAGGGGTGTTGAAGAACACGAACAACCCAAAGTCATCCAACGGAGCAGGGGCAGGTGCGGGGTCGAAATTGGATTGAAGCATAGCACAGTCGATACAGTAAAGTACAGTAATGTAATGTACTGGAGAGGAGAATGCGAACGGAGGAATGGGTATATTTCGTTACAAATCCATAAAAGCATACAAACAAGCGTCAAAACCTTCATCGGCGAGAAATGTTAAACCCAGCAGCGATGACCAACGTACTCGTTCCGCCAGCCTTTGCAAATGTCAACGCCGTCGCACTTTCACCAATCACCTTTGTAATCTCACTATTGAGCTGCCTTTCCACAACGGCGTCACCTGAATGGTGGGTGGCGATTAGCGCTTTGAGTTCGTCCCTGTGCGTTTGGGTTGGGTTTCGTCTCCCGCGGCCGACGACGACGATGGAAGGCTGGTGCGTTTCTGTGAGGGTGATGAGTTCTCTTAAGGGGCGAGCGGTGGGGATGGTGGAGATGGTTAGGCGGCCGTTGAAGCGGTCTGCTGCGATTTGGTCGGAGATGCGTTGGAGGGCGAGATCGTCTTCCAGGGTGGCTTCCAGGGCGGATTGCTGCGGTGCGCTGCCTCCACCGGTAGTACGGTGGTGCTGGGTTGGGTAGAGGGTATCCATGTTGCTACCGACTCCACCGCCGGCGCGGAGGCTGATCTCGTGGTGCACGGTAGGAGGTACCGTGGGGAGATTGTCTTCGCCTGCTTCTTCTGAGCTGATCCTGCTCATGCGTACGACGAGGACCGAAAGATTACGGTTGTTCGCGCAAAGACGAGCGACGAGGTCGAGTGCAGCCCTGTCGTCGGGACCTCCCATGAACGCCAGCAGGATGGGTTGAGCACCAACGCGAGAGAGAATGCTATGCTGAGTATTGCTGCTACCAGACTGAGCAGCTTTACGTTCGATAAGCAATCCAACGTCCGTCTCGGCCGTCTGGATGATCTTGCGTACAACGTTGAAGTGCTGTGCCGAGTAGCGTCCCTTTAGGCCCTCAGCTGGTGTCGAGGCCCATCCACCGCCAAACAGGCTTTCGAGCGGGTTGGCCATCGACGCAGCCAACGGCGAACTAGGTCCTGCAGCCGCGTTGTCCTGAGCCCCACTTCCACCAATGCCAGAGCCACCGTTAGCGGAGGGAGACGACATCTGCGACAGTGTCATGGGCAAGATGATAAAGTTGGAACCGGCAGCTTTGCAGCGGCGCGTCACAGCGGTAGCGAACTCCTCCTGCGGGATGACCGACATTGTCGACTGAACGGGTAGGCCGTTGAGGTGAGCGAAAGTCTGGAAGACGTTGAGAATGGGATCGGCACGCATCGTGTCTTCTGACTCGGACACCTTCATGACTGCCGAAGTGCGATCGGTGAGCTCGACAAGTCGAAGGGCGTCGATACTGATTTGTGCTTGGTGGCGTGCGGCCAGAACGGAGGCGTAGGGTGCTTCTAAGGCCAAAACAGGTGTCTGGTACGGTGCGTCGTCACCTCCGTTGACTGATGGGTCAGTCTCGTCGCCAGCATCGGTCGACTTTTCGGCTGCATCACCATCCGACCCAGATGAGGCCTGTTTGGACTGACGGCGACGCAAGCCCGCCGAAGCAGCATCGGCAGATTCCGATGCACTTGTGTTTGCGGCAGCAAGAGTAGGCTGCATAAGCTGAACGAGCGTCATGAGACCCGGAAGATGCTCGAAGCTGCTGAGTACAACGAGCAACCGCTTTGGTGAGAGACGCGAGCTTGTCTCGTTGTCGTCCTCCTCGTCGCCCGCGCTGCTCTTGCCGTGATGCGAATGAATGGTAGCATCGTCAAGGCCAGTGCGATGGCTGTCGGGGTAGATCCAGAGCGTCAATGGCGTAGTGATGACAGTGGACACGACAGCCATCAACACAAACATGGAGAAAACGCGGGTGTCGAGGATACCTGCAGATAGACCAATGTTGAGCACAATGAGCTCAACGAGACCTTTGCACGACATGAGCGTTCCCACAGCGGCGGCTTCACGCAAGTTGAAGCCAAAAGCGCGGGCTGCAGCGGCACATCCGACAAACTTGGAGAAGAAGGCGATGACAATAATGGCTACCGTGTAGGCCCAAGCCTTGCCAGAGTTGAGATCGCCGAGGTTGGTCTTGAGGCCTGATAGCGCAAAGTAGATGGGCAAAAAGATGACGAGAACCAGATCTTCCATCTTTTCGGTAAGAGCAATGGCGTAACCTCCTTCGTGTGGGATCATGAGACCAACGAGGAAGGAGCCAAAAATGGGATGGACGCCAATGATGTCGGTGATCCAAGCGCTAACGAGGACGAGAAGAAGCGTGATCATGATCATGACCTGGTTGGGACCATTCTCGAAACTGCCGGTGCGTCGGGCGAGCCAGATGAAGGCAGGCTTGATGATGAGGAAAAGGATGAGGATCCAACCGATGGCACACAGCAAGATGTAGAGCGCAGTCAAGCCAGTGTCGGCATTGACCAGCGCTACTGTCAACGCGAGGAGGATCCATCCTACGACGTCGTTTCCGACACCTGCTGCGAGCACGATGACACCGACTTTGGTATAGAGAAGCTTGGTCTCGGTAAGGATGCGCGCAAGCACAGGGAAAGCAGTGATAGCCATGGCGACACCAGTGAAAAGGACGAAATGGCCAAAGGATACGTTATCCTTGTTGATGAAAGTGTTGTAAATGCCGACGGAGACAGCAGCTCCCATGCCAAATGGCAGCACCATACCCGCAACACTGATGGCGGTAGACTCCTTAGCGCAGCGACGAATGACGCGCACATCAACTTCGAGACCCACCAGGAAGAGGAAAAGCACGAGACCGAGCGTTGAGACGAGATTGAGGTAAGGCAGAGACGGAGGTGGGAAGATGTGCTTGGTAAAACCAGGAATGCGGCCCATTGCGGTGGGGCCCAGCAAGATACCACCGATGACTTCGGCAATGACACGGGGCTGCTTGACTTTCTGGAGTGCAAAACCGAGCACACGAGTGACGATGATGATAATGGCGGCCTGGATGATGAAGAGCCGCAAAGGATTGGAGGTCTCGAACTGTGTGGGGTCAGCGCCGCTGATGACGCTGTCGCTTTTGGCGGCACGCGCCACAAGAAAGCGTGTCATGGTTGAACGAAGTGTATGCTGGGTGTGCTAAAAGGTGCTGAGTGTATGCAAGCGCGATGGGAACGTGTTGAAGTGTAAGTTGTTGCGTGTGGTCCAGGCCTGTCGCTGAGAGGGTATAGTCAACGGCCCGCGTCGACGAGTAATGAAGAGGCGAGGACAACGAGCTGTGACGAGAAGCACAAAGGATGCGGAGGAGAGAGCAGAAGCAGTTGAGCGGCTAGTGCGTTATATAGGATCGTTGAGACGGCCAGCGAGAGCGTGCGTAATTCGTTGTATCGTCTCGAGATTGTCAAGCTTCCAGTAGCTTGACAGTCACGATGGCTTGCTGGCCTAGAGATGCGGGACAAGGAGGTGCAGTGCAGACGGGCTGAAGCCACGCGAAGGGTTGATGGAGAAGCGAGTGCGAACGATCGCGGGGTATAGAAAACACGATAGACAAGAGGGAGGCGATGAGAAGCGAAAGGTATTGGTGTTGGTTAGGTTGGGATGGATGTCAGCTCCGACAATGCAGGGGCTTTGTGGCGACAGCAGGCGCAGGTCGGCCGCGTCCAAGATGTGATTGTGGAAAGATAGCGAAAATGAGTGTTGGTCTGGGGATATCGAAGCGAAGAGCTGAAGAAGGAGGCACTTGTGATACGGGCAGATGAGGACCTTGAGCCTAGAGTAGGGCCAAGCGGCGAGGGCGAGGGGTCAAGATGATAGCAAGGAAAGGAGTCAAGCCACCACCATAAAGTCACAACCCTGCGTGGCCAAGGTGGAGAAAGTGGTGCACGCACAAAAAATCCGAAATGCCAAGCAAGCTTTTCAGCACGCAGTCGGGCCCTTTCCGACTCAACACACACAAGGCTTCTCTGTAATCTCGGATACGCCGAGTCTAAATGGAAGACCGTTTCGAGCTCAGCAAGGGGACGTGTACCATCGCGCCATCTTGAAAGCTAGACAGCATATGTACGCGCTTGTCTGTATTCTTTTCTGACATGCACTGCAATCATTGTAACTGTCTCTCTTCGACCTCGACGACCAACGAGACAAGAGAAGGAACGTGGAAAGCAGCTGCTGCAGGTCACAATGACTTGTCATGCAAGATTCAGGAGGGCTTTGTGCAGCCGTCAGGGGCTAAAAAACTTCGTCGAGGCGCGCTGCACTCTGCGCATGGAGGCTGGCACAAGGGTCTAGAACAGCGCACTTTTTGTTAAAAAATGCACCGAGGCTTGGCGTGCTGTCTTCTTTTGGACCGCTTGAACCACATTGTGTGCTTTCGAGTCTCTCGAAATGCCATGTCCGATGCCAGCGCTGGCTTCATCATCCCACCACCTTCATCATCACTATCATGGATTGCCTTGCCAGGAACCGGCCGCAGTCACGGCGATGCAGAAGGTTAAATAGGGTTCGAGAAGCTGCTTAGACAAGGGAAAAGATTGTGGAAGAATCGTTCAATGTTAGGTCAGGCAAAACCTCACATGAATCTATTCCTCTGATCATGCGATTGGTTGCCAGCTTGTAGATCGTATCGGGCAAGCCGACTCAAAGGTTTTGCCCCTCTGTTCTCTCAGACAGGCGTACTGGGTTATGATGGTCCCGTATGCCTAAAGCTCCACGATGCTCTGCTGAGCTCAATTGAGAGTTCAGCACGACCTCTTCAGCTTTCGATGGGTAGACTCTTCCAGGACCCGCAGGTCACAAATCAATCTTTACATCACTGTGCATGTCTTTTCGGCTCGACTATACCGATAAGCTCGTCCACACTGCGAGGTAAAACGGAAAGATTTGGCGATCGGCTGCATCGAGCATGTGATGGGTGTCTTCAGGGACGGCTATGGGTTCGGTCAAAGCATGATTAGTTGCGTCTCATGCGAATAAACTCGGAGCTGGAACCTTTGCAGCTTTACCTCTGCATGTTCGGATATCTTCGGGCCGATGCAGCAATGTCCATCCATCGCTCCAACTTATCGATACACTCTGCGTGCCGAACTCGCCAATCACGAGGCCTCGCATTTGTTTCACACTTCGGCGCCACACTCAAATCTGCCATACATGATCCACTTGCCATTGGACCAGGTCATCGACATTCGCTTGCTTCGCATGTGCATCCTCCTTTGGACCCTTCGCATGGTCACCACTGAAAGTATGACCTTGTCGTCATCATACTGCTACTTTGCCGACCCGAGCAAGCCATACAGCCACACACCGACCTTTGAGTGTGGCACCATTATCTTCAAAGCTGCCGAGAAGTTTCACCTTGTGCATTTGTAGCTCGTCTCCATCAAATCGATGTGTGACAAGGTCGTTACAGTAACATTTCTTTACCTTTAGTCACACGTGTGTCATTCGCATTTGCCTTCGTCTCCGATGCATGCTGAATCGCATCTGCCAACCGAAGAGAGCTCGAAATTCTCGTCGTCGCCTATCAAACTTCGCTTAGAGCATTCCTCCTCTCCTTTCACATCTCTACTCCGACCAGCCACACCTTCGTCAAGACGTGCTTGTATGAGATGAGCCGAGCCGAGTCGGTCCCATTGGGTCCAGAACCATGTCGGAGCTCCATTCTTTCTGTCAACATGGAAAGTGAAGTCAAATTGTAGCTGTGTCATGACGCTGATTCGATAGCAGCTCCGCTCATTGCCGGCACAATGTGAGCGTGACAAGTAATCGTTTCAGCAAAGGCTCTATGTCCCCGTCGAATCAGGCTCTTCAGTGAAGAAGGTCTTCGTCACTCTCGAACAAGCTTGCTTGGTTCCGCATGAGCACAGCCGTGACAAGTTTGATTAGACCGCAGAGGCGAGCACCTTTGGACGAAGGACTTTCAGGTGGTCGGCTGCGATTCCAGTGTTCACCTTAAATGTCCGATCTTGCCCTGCTTTCATTTGGGTTTCCCGATGGTCGAGCACAGCAATACTTTCGGTGACAGGTTTGGGCAGACACAGAACCTTCGCGCTATGGCCTTATGCCTGAACCGAATCCTCATTAGCATAAGGAAGACCAATAGCGTTCGAAAACGAGGAGACACATGGCTTTGATTCTGGTCCTCGTCTCAAGGTCGCTCAGATATGCGACAATGTATGGTTCTTCTAGTCTACAACGACTTGAGACTCAGACATTCGAGCTCGGTTCGGAAATAAGGTGGTCCCTTGTTGTTCTCGGCTATGCTTACAGCGTGAGTGTTGAGCATTGCGGCCATTCATGAGAGCCAATGGGCGCGACGAGGTGACAGTCATGCATGCAATCTGGCATAATGATGTCATGCCCTTTTCCCAATCTGAGATATGATCCAGAAGTTCAAAGTGCGTCGACATTGAAGAAAGTTACAAATTTTGTGTTTAGCCGGTATGAGGGTTCGGTCTAACAAAGGTAGGCTCGGCAACATTCATCCTGTCGATGCAAGCCACAGGTGCGGAAAAGAAAAGAGGTTGGCGCTTTGAGGCCTAGAACAACTGATCCTTTCTCCGCACATAACGGTGCCTCAACATATCACTGTCGGAGCCTGTCAGAGTTGCAGAGAAGCAGCAAACAGACTTGTTCGATCCTAGCTCTGGTGGATCTAGTTTGACTCGGCGTTGCCACCAGACGACCTCTGATTGAGCGTTTGTTTTCTGGTGGTCAAAGAGGCCAAGACCACGATCTTCTGATCACGATGATGGTTTGACCTGGTGCGTCTATCATGAACAACTTCGTCACGAAAGCTTCTCTGTGAAGACCAGCACCTTTGCCAGCCAGCCAAGCAAGCGATCGCGATCGTCGTACAAGACAGCTCGGGATTTAGATTTTCTTCTCACCCTTGTCACTTTTCGGCATCTCATCCTCGACCCACCTCGGAGTTGTCGCAACTTGCCAAGTGATCCCGCCCGTCTTGACCACGTGAGATGGTGCTGGCACCGCGTATGACCGTCTGGCTGCATCGATCGCAGCCTACAACCGAATGCCGTCGAAGGGACCTCTACCGAGGAGATGAATGGCGTTTGCATCTTGAATCCAGTCGCTATCTGCAAACGAAGCGCGCAAAGATGGCCCGGCCTCCTGTTTTGGCCCTCCGACAAAGATTGCATTTTCTCCGGGCATGAGATTCCGGGATGGTTCTAGACCCTTTTTTACGACCATGCGACTGCGTAACATGTCACTAGTGCAGAGGGGTCTCTCGACGCTGTTGTTTTCAAGGTGACAGCGAGCTTCGATCTGACTGTTTTCTTCGGTGCATATGGCAAGACGTCTACGACATCCAACAACAACGTCGTATGCTACCCGAAATTGAAATGATAGGAGACTTTATTGCGGTGACATGACATGCAAGAGCGCCATCGAGTGTTTTCTCCGACGTGACATGGTTGTGGCAGCAGGGTGATCGGCTCTCTGCGCTCAAATCAGACGCACACACGGTCTGCGTCAGAGGTGTGTAGCTGCTGCTGCCTATTGTGCCCGTCTGTTTCGGGTTTGAAGCCGAGTAGACCGAATGAATGTACCGCGGTTGCAATCCTGATCCTTCCCATCGCAATACTTCTCGAGCTAAGTTTAAGGCCATGATGATGCCGTGGTGATGTCGGTCTTGTAGGCATCGGGCTGAATACCAAGTCCGACTTGGTCTGGTGTGGTAGCAGCGCATCACAATCTCACAACTTCAGAATGACTTGTTCGACGGATCACATTTTTCTGCGGTTCACAGTGAAAGCTCAAAGTCGCTGGAGATGCTATCAACTCTGCCGAATCCGTTACGAACGACCTACTGTCCTTCCTGCTCATGGCTAGACCCCTGTATTGCATGTCATCCGCAGCATGGAGAATCTAATGAGGGTAGGTTGGGAGTTCGGATCCTCTTGTATGCATTCATGCGGCACATCTTTGCTTGCGTTTCCCAGTTCGAACAAGCTCAGATATGCAGTCAGCCAAGCTCATTACATCAGAGAGCGAGTAAGGCGAGGGTCAAAAATAGATTTCCTGTGCCTGGCTCTCACGTCAGAGAGACGAGACTGAATCTGAAGTCTCCAATTATTCTCGAACCCAAACAAAAACAGGGTCGAATCTGGCTCTCTTGGAAAATCGCGAAAAATTGATGTAAAGCAGTTCGAATCCGAAATCAAGCAGGGCAAGATCTGAGAAAACTTGCGTCAACTGAACAAATTCGTCTCAACTGCACGTCGCTTTCGCTTTCTCGAACTCAACAGCAGCCTCAAATGACTTTTGACTCGATTTGGCTTGTCTTTGCATAATTGTGACTGGGCCTCGTCTTGCCGTAATTCGACGCAACCCGAGCCCGATATGCGGTTTCTGCATCATTATTCTCTCCACCTTTTGCTTCGCACTCAGTCAGTTGGTCACTCTGTTGACGCACTCCGCTTGGCTGTCTGCTGCTGTTGCTGCTGCTGCGCTTTGACTCTGCCTGTTCGCTCCTCCCTAGTCGCGCTGCCGTGCCCGCTTTTTTCTACACAGTAAGTTAGCTGTAAATCGACTCTCTCCCCGTCTCTGGCTCGCTTGCTGGTTTTGGGCAGCCTCTTTGTGCCAATTCACACTATTCCAAGCTTAGCCTCCACAGCGCAGCGCGGTCAATGCGATCCCGTCGAGCCTTCCGCAGCTCTCTCTGTCCCTCATCAGAGAGATTCGCAACCGTCCGCTAAGCCGCCTCTTCCTCCTCATTTGGATTTCGTTTTGGCTCTTGGTCCTCCTCAACTTCATTTCCACTCGTCCCCATCTTTCATCACGATCATCATTGTTTCTCCATCCTCTTCGTCAGCTCATCTCAGCATCCTTTTCGTCTTTCTCGGCATAAACGCGCATTCGCTTCGACGTCCACTTCATCTTCTTGCATCAACTGACATTGTCAGTCAGACAAACTTCTATTCAACAACCTGCCTAAGCCGACTCGACTCGTAACAGCACGGATCACTTGCCTAGCTTGCACTTGATACAGTCAACAATTACGCCAAGCCACTGTACCTCGTCCTCTTTCGACTAGTATCGTCTATAAGCGCCGCTTCCACCTTTGGTCTCTCGCGTGGCTAGTCAACCCACCTTGGATCCTTGCGCAGCAATTGTGCCGACTGCGCCTAGCTTGGCCATTTCCCACCTGCAGCACACTTCTGTCATCGGCTTCAGCTTTGGGAGTTATCTTTCATCGAACGGATGTTCTTGGCCCGGCCAAGTGCTTCTCGATTTCCGTTCAGGCTTGCCCTCCTCCTCGCCATCGTCCGTAGCTTGCAAACCTTGATTCTCGATTCCTTCGCCACGATTTCGTCCCTCAGCAGCCTTGCCTAATTTTTCGGCTTCCGCTCGTCAAGCCCCTGCAAACGCTATAGGATCTCTTCATAGATTGCAGGCCTATATATCATCCTCAGCAGCGAGCAACTGCGATATTTCTGCGCCATCACTTACAGCCGTACCTGCCGACAACTTCAATCGTCATTGATCCGATGGCTTTCTTTGTCTAGAACATCGCCTCCGTCGACTTCCTCCCTTAAATCAGCTTCTACGGCGCACGATCGTAATCAGCCCTACTCGCATCTTAGGCACGATTCCTTGATCGTGCTATTAGAGACGAAGCATTTTGCCTTGTCATCCACTGCATTCTCACACGAGCCTCCACATCGACATTTGCGCAGGCTCTGAGCAGCGCAACGTCGTGCGGCCTCAGTAGCTCCGAGCATCATGGACCTGTCAGCGTCGGCGCCGACTGGATCGTCAGACTTATCTGCAGCTAAGCCGTCTCCATCCAGGCTGCAAGCTGAAGGCGTCTTTCACGTCTCGTCTGGCTCGTCCTCTTCCCAGTCAGCACACACTTCATCCGGCGATTCTGTCACGCAAGTCAACCACCCAGCGACACCTGGTACATCCATCTCGCCCCCGCTCCAATCCTCCAAGACGCGTGTGCCAGCATCCGAGTTTGACGACAGCAGCAGTATCGGCTCAAGCGATGCACTCGCAGCGGCGAAAGTTCACATCAAGAGCGGGCTCTCGTCACCACGTTCGTCTATCTCGTCATCCGGCGCGGTTCGTCGCGGCGCTTGGAGAGCCATGGGTGCGGCTTCTTCCACTTCCGCGTCACGCAGCTTTACTCAAGGCTATCGCGGCGAGACGTACGCTTCGTCCAGTTCTTCGGAGCAGGGACAAGAAGACACTATTGCCAGCAGCTCCCACGCTCACGCCTCAGCTCGTCCCACCCAAGCGTTCAGCCCTTCCCAAGATGGTCAATCCGAAAGTGGCGTGAGCGAACACGAGGAGAGCTACGAAGACAACCCACAGTCGCTCAGTGTTGCCGATCATCCTGCCTGGCACAAGATGCGCTCCCAGCCCGGTCTTGCTGCTCCAGGCACGCTCAGCTACCTTCCCTCTGTACCGTCCAAGGTGGGCTCTACTTCTTCCGATGAAGGTCACGGTGCTTCGGCCGCGCAACAAGCGACACAACGATCGTCGAAGCAGGGTCCAAGCTTCTCACATCCTTTTGCTGAGCCGACATCTCCCTCGACAACTCGCCCCTCGAAGCTTCACAGCGATGCAATCCGCACTTCCGCCATCCCGATCAGCAACAACACCAACTCGGCCAATGATGATGATGATGATGATCGGACTTTGCAAGCTGTCGAGGCCGGCGCATATGACTGGGCCAACTTCATCTACGCCTACGCACGAGGTCGCTGGAATCCTGGCCTCATACCCCAACCACCAGGTCAATCAACAGCCTTTCCCGGTGCAAAAGTCCGCATTGGCATGACGTCGGTACCGCCTTCGATTGACCAAGTTCCTGTCGCAGGGGTTCTCAACCGTCGAAGGCCGTCGTTGGAATACACCATGCCTGAATCAGATCAAGGTGCTGCCCCGTCCGTCATGGCCATCGCTTCTGCGTTCGAGCCGCACAGCCTTCCACTCAGTACGTGCGGTGGCGCGGACGCCAACACAGAGACGAACAAGTCTGTTGCAGCTGCTTCCTTGCCGCTCGAGGTGGACGGCGCCACGCCCACTGTTGGAGACTTCGATGACAAAAACAGGAATCGCTCGCATACGCTAGAGTACGTTCCATCCCCCAAGAAGGATGCATTGGAACTTTCCAACGATATCAAGGCTTCGATCTCGTCTACTTCGGGCGTCCGTAGCGACCAGGCTGGTCTCGGAAAAGCCAAGGCCGGCAACAACATCGATGCCAACATTCTCACTGACCTCCGGGTTCCTTCGGCGAGCATGTCATCTGTATCGCGAATCAACCGACCAGGTACTACGCGCGATGGTGGCGCCGCCCCCAAACCGGTTTTCGGCAGTCCGCAGGAGGCAAGCAGCGAAGACCCGGCAGAGGGACACTCTCCCCAGCGTGCCAGGACAGTGCCAGAAGGGCTTCCATCTAGGGGAACACGCGGTTATCTGCCCTCGCAACTGGGTGGAGCTGGCTTGGCGCCGGCCCCAACGCTGCCTTCCACTCCACCACCGATGCAACGTCGTCAGCACTCGGATTCAGTCTTGCCTCTCGATTCCGATGACGGTGTTGTCGGCAAGACCATCTTGACCGACGATGAAAGCCGTCCCGTAGTCAAGACACCCACCAAGGCAGTTCCTCTTTGAATTGCAAATTTTACATGAGTGCAGAAACGAGCATAATCTAAAGAATCTTTATATATTTTGCAATCTAATT
>JAXQGJ010000470.1:0-14827 GCA_037039655.1 Pseudozyma sp. M118-08B | reverse complement strand
CCAACTCTGCTTCCGCTCCCAATTCCAATCGCGAAGTCCTAGGCTCGCGGGGAGACTTCATTACATCGCCCGAAATCAGCCAAGTGTTTGGCGAGCTCGTAGCGATCTTCTACCTCGCGAGATGGCAAGCTGTTGGCTCCCCCGCTGCGACACGTATTATCGAGTTGGGTCCGGGGAAAGGCACGCTTTTGGCGGATATGCTGAGAACGTTTGCCACGTTCAAGCCGTTTATGGCGACGCTGAAGAGGATTCAGTTGGTCGAGACGAGTGATGGGTTGATGGAGATTCAGCTCGAGGCGATTCGGGAGGCGTTGAGTGTTGCAGGGAAGAAAGTGATTAATGTGGAGGAGGAGGGGAACGTGGAAGGTGGGGTAGTGGTGGAGTGGTACCCTGCGATTGATGCGATACCGGTGAGTGGGGAGGAGTTTACGATTTTGACAGCGCACGAGTTTTTTGATGCCCTGCCAACGCATATTTTCGAGAAGCATGCCGATGGCAAATTCCGTGAGGTTCTGGTGGGTATTAAACCCCAATCGCAGAGTGGCATCACAGTCCTGAAGCCAGGTGACATCCTCGATAAGCAGCCAGAGAAAGAAAAGGAGGAACTGGGCTTTGTTCTCAGCCCCACGCCGACACCGTGGGCGCAGATGCTGGTACAGAACAATCCGAGGTTCAAACACCTCCAACCAGGACAGAGGGTGGAAGTTTCGCCCGAGGCATGGGCGGTCGCTAGGCGTGTAGGAGAGCTCGTAGCTGGACGAGAAGCTGCTCAGCCTTCCAATGTCCCACCTAAACCAGTGGCGGGGGGTAATGCTGCACCTGGGTCAGCAGAAGCGGAAGCGGAAGCGCAGCTCGAAGCCGACCGTCTGGCCACTGAAGCCGCGCGTGAACAACAGCGTCTCTCGACTCCTACCTTAGGCGGTATTGGATTGGTCATCGATTACGGCGGTGACAGCGCCTACGGCTCCTCCTTTAGGGCGTTTAAACAACATCAACTCGTCCCCGTCTTTGACTCACCCGGAACAGTCGACTTAACCGTCAACGTGGATTTCCTTCACCTCAAATCGGCAATTCAAACAACCGAATCGCGCTACCTTGGCCCGCTGGATCAAGCTGACTTTTTGGTGGGGATGGGATTGCAAATGAGAACAGAAAATCTGGTAAAGGGAAAGAGAGCGGAAGACGAAAAGAGGATCAAGGACGCAGCGAATAGGTTGGTCGATGAAACCGGAATGGGTGTTCAGTATAAAGTAATGGCGATTACCGGGGCTAGAGCTGATAACGGCCAAGGTGGGAAGAACGAAAATGACGGGGAGAAGAGGGTGGGCGATCCTGATATTTACCCGTTCGAGTTTCAGCAGTGAACCTTTGTAGCTTTTTCACACACTTAGACATTCATGAAGCACACAGTTCGTCGTCATGTTTCAAGAGAAAAGACCCCATTGCATTGCGCTCATTCTTCGTGTGCTTCTCTTATCTCTTCTCCTCCATCCCAAAGCATGGCGGCGCTACGTCGAAGAGAAATCAAAGTTGACACCCGCCAAACCGCCTAGATTGAAATGAGTTGCACTCGTTCTTCTGCTCCTGCTACCGAATCCATGCGGTGTATTTGCTCCCGATACATGTCCACTGCCCATGGGAGTCATGCTCATGGTATTTGCCAAAGCTGCATTGGCGGCTGCCGAGTTCAGCGGTACACCTCCATTTCCATTTCCAATCGCTCCACCGCCAAAGTCAAAGGCTCCACCTCCGCCCATGCCGAATTTGGTCACTTGTTGAGAGGCGTCAGCTGTATCCACCTCGGTGGCGATTTGGGAAGAGGAAGCATGATGATGGTGTTGACCGTTTTGAGCGGTACCATCAACGGCGGCTGCTCCGAAAATATCGTGCATAGAAGCGGCGGAAAATCCGGGAGGGAGAAGAGAGCCCCAGAAATCGTCCATGCCCGAAGTGGCACCAAAGATCTGTGAAGGCCAATTGACATTGGTGCCGTCTCCAGCTGCTTCTCCAGGAGCGCCAGAGAAGTCAGGATGATTGGCATCAAGCGCAGCTGGCATAGCGCCGTCATGGCCGGTAGAACCAAGACCTCCGGAATTCGTCTGCTGGTGAGCAGCGCTACCGGTAGCGTCAGCGTTGCCGCTTCCATCGTGATCCGCATTTTCAGGCGAAACAGCTCGCGATGCGACACGACTACCCGCAGCCGACTTGGAGCCGGTAGTGTGGTCTTTCCTTGCCTGCAACAGGGCTTTGAGGAATTGTGCATACAGATAAGGCGTGTGCGTTTCGTTGACAGCCACCTCTTCCAACATGTCAGTGGCATCCTGCACGATGGCTATGATCGACTCTTCCTCAACATAGCCAGCGAACGCAGGTCGGAGGAGTTTAAGCAAGAAGACGCAGGCGTACGACAGCGTGAGGATGTGGGCATCAGGTGCGTATCGCATGTTTTTACGCGCCGGGCCCACGCTCTGCGTAATAATAACCTTGGCGGCTTCGAGACACTTGGCAAAGTAGTTGGCGCGATCCAGTCCAGCTCGAATAGGGTGATCGATCGCCTGCTGCAACCCGAAAGAATTGAGCATGAGCACGGCAAAGTTGAAGCGAACAGGAATCGTGTTGACCTGATGGATCAGGAGGCGAGTGGTGAGGTCGAGATTCTCGGCATCTTCATCGTCGTCTAGGAACTGATAGCCTTTGCTTGAAGGACCGGAAGCATTGTTGGCCTTGCCATCGTCACGGCTGCCGCTGCCATTGCCCTGACTGTTGCTACCTTTCGCACTTGCTTTGTCCTTGGAAGCGGATGTCTTTTCAGCATCAATGGCAAGCATCTGGGCCTTCTTTTCAAAGTAGACCACGGCCTCATCTGGCATCTGGAAGAGGCCTCGCCATCGCCATTCATCACGCCACTCCTGCAGCTGCTCGTGAAAGACCGGTAGCACCAGCGAGTAATCTATCTCGGTGTTGAGACCGGAGACGGAGGAAGTGGAAGAATAGAGGAAGTCCATCTGCCTCGAACTGATACGGTTCAAGTCGACCAAGGCGCTGAGGTACAGATCCCAAGGACGACTGAAGCGGCTGCCCCAATTGCGACAATTGCGAATGATCCAGTCCTCACGAATAGTGTAAGGCTTCCCCATCTGGATACTCAGACCACGATCAACACAAAAGCAAACGTACCAGGTGCGTTCGCGATTGAGGATTTCGCGTTCGCGATCGAGCACCGCCGGATCTTCTGGATGCGGGCTGTGGGCGAAAGTGGCAACGCTTTTGCGGTGCAAATTGAGATCGGTGGCCATGCGGATAGCGATACCGCTGTACATCCACGTCTTGTCCTCCTCAAAGCGCTCGGCTGGTTGTGCGTACAAGGCCATGAGCAAGAAGCCTTGTACGATCTCGATACTTTTGAAACCGCGATTGACGACGTCAAAGGCGACCTTGCGAGTGAGCGCCATACACTTGGCATGCAGGTCAGGTCTGCGATCGTAAAACTTGGACGCGACAGTGCAAACGCAGGTGAAGAGGAAGGGCGAACGGCTGCAGATGAAAGTGGGAGTATGCCACTCAGCGTCCAACAAAGAGACGTGCTGGGCGCATCGGCGGAAAAAGATACTGAATAGATCCAAAACCTCCTCGGATGTGACGATCCCTAGCGTGAGCAGCTCGGGTGGCATCTCTCGCTCGATAATGATACGGCGCAAAGGCAAGATGGTCATAGGACCAGGACGGAAGTAGTTTTGCGATGCGACACCGAGTGGAATCTGGGACTTGGAAGGATCGTCACCGGCCCCGGCGTCCGAGGCATCTTCATCGCCACCTTCCGACTTGGCGCCCTTGTTGTCAGGGGTCTGACCGGTGCTGCCCGAACGCTGGCTATCTTTGTCTCGGCTATTGTTGCTAGCGCTACTGCGAGCAAGCTTTCGAACGCGGTGCGTATTGTGCAGACTCGCTTCAGCAAGAAGACCAAGCGGATTGAGCGTGTTGTCGGGAAGCGAATGAAGACGTGGCGATCCACGGCCAGGTCGGGAACGAGGCCCTTCGAAGCCTGGCACTCTTGGTCGCGACGACTGCTGACGATGAAGATGCGGGAGCGGCTCAAGGAACCTTGTACCGTGTGGGTGAGCAGGAGAAGGAAGGCTACCGTCGGTGGAAGAAGCGCTTCTTTGTGCTACAGCGCTGGGATTGATGGTGTTGATGGGGCTGGCACCGTCGTTGCTGGCGTGGGCCGGAGAAGCAGTGCTTTGCGGATTCTGGGTAGAGTAGGGGTCAACCATGCGTTGCCACGGCGACCGAGGGCCATAATCGGCGCCGGTGAAGGAGTTGGAATGCGAAAGTCTTGGATCGGAACGGGTCGTCTCTTTGGGAAGGCGTTCAGCTTCGCGAGGGAGGGTGGGCGAAGGGCTGCGTGTCACCATACCGCCGTGCTGGGCTGCAAGACCAGGGTCGCGGATACTGCGGAGAACGGTAGCGAGGGTCTGTTCCATTTTGCGCAGGCTCTGCTGCATGGCTTCTGCTTTTTGGTTCTTGCCGCCCTTCTTGCCACGATTGCTTTCCTCGAAGATGCACTCGTGGTTGCCGTTGCGACAACGATTGCAAGGCGGCCCCTTCTCGGCGCCAACACAACGCATCTTAAGACGTCGACAGTTGGTACAGGCGCGTGCACCACGGGTTGGCTTCTGCTTCCGGGAAGCTGCTTCACCATCCTTGGCGCCGTTGTTGTCGCCTGTCTTGTCTTTTGCACTGGCTGCTTTTTTGGACTTTGCATTCTTGGGAGAGTTGTCGCGTTTACGTTTGTTGGCGCCAGCCTTGGCTTTACCATTGTTGAGTGTGTCATCCCCGTCATTGTCATCGCCATCCTCGTCTTCATCGTCTTCATCATCATCCGAGTCGTCATCGTCGTCATCATCATCATCGTCATCGTCGTCTTCTTCAATGTCCCGACTTTCGCTCCTGTTCTTTGCAGAAGGAGGACCGCTGCTTGGATGAAAAGCGGACGGGTTGTTTGGGGCCCAGGAAGCCGAGGATGGCTGACCGCCTCGATACGGAGAATAAGAAGAGGAAGAAGGATAGGCGAGAGATGCGAGCGCATGGCCGTAGGTCGTGAGAGGAGATCCACTGCCACCGTGGCCGGATAAGGAAGGATGTTGGAGATGCGATGCATTCATTGGCATGTTGTGCTCGACAGAGCCTTGCCGCGAATGCGAGAATTTTGGCGGTGTATTCATGACTGCAACGTTGATGTAAGATGCTTCGAGCTAGATCTGCTGACCGAGTACTGTATGGATGCAGAAGATGCAAACGGCGTGGATGCAAGCCGTGTAGGAGAGAGACGCGGATGCGGCAACTTGGAAGAGATTTTTCGCCTAGCAAGGGGCGGTGCGGGCCGGAAGCGATGTTACGGGATTCGCAAAGGCGGCTAGGAAAGGTGCGGTGTACGCCTCAACTTCCGATGTGCGGTGAAGCAGATGCCAAATGAAGTGGGGTCAAGAACGTAAACTTGTCGGCGAGAAGGGGCTGCGGAGTGATCAAGCCAAGATCAGGATTGAAATCCAACAATGGCAAGAGTCGATCTTGTGCGTTGATGTGTGACAATCGTACACCCGGTTGAGATTGACGCAAGCAAATGAAGCAGTCCCACCGTCGATGTTTAAGTGAAGCTTGAAATGCCGGAGCCAGGTGCGACGATGCGAATGCGGATGCGGAACCACCACCGGCAACGAATGAGTTGGTGGATCGATGGATCGACGCGACGAAATGTAAATGACGCGAGTCAGAGCTAAATGCCAAAAACCCTTGTCGAAATAGGGTTTGAGACGGATGAAGGAAACGAAGGAGAGACGGAAGAGTCGGTGTCGAGAGAGGTGAGGTGAGATGATGAGGAGAGGAGAGGAGATGAGAAAGCCGAAGAAGATGTCACAGTTGGAGACAGTGTGGGGACTACCCGAAAATGGCTCAGCAACGGCAGAAATTGACCTGACTTTGACTTGGCTTGGCTTGGCCAGAACGCGGAGCACCGGCAGAACTGATCAAGAAAAGAAAGCGAGAAAAAGGAGCACTTCTGCCTGAGCCCAAGCGGCGAAAAAGAGAGAGACGCGCCCAAAGTCGGTCAAACACAGCGCCGGGGATGCCGGTCAAATGCGAGCGGACCAAACCCAAAGCTCGTCCGCTTTTTGCTGGTTTCGCTTTTTCTCCTTCTTCTCTTGTTTGTGCAAACAGTACTCTCAAGAGCGCGGCATTGGCTTCTCCGCGAATCTCAAAAGCATCTAGCGACACTTGTCGCACTTGGCCGACACGGCGCAAAAGGTAGATCTCTCTCGCATTCCATTCATTCCCGATACGTGGCAACCACAGTGCGAGAAGAACCACTACCAAGCCTCATGCGTACATTCCGACCCGCTTTCTTCCATAACCCATTGCCCTGTACTGCGCAATCGCGTGGTGTTGTTGCCCGACTACGTACAACGCAGGCTGGTCGCAGAAGTCTTGGTTCAAAATTGCCAAAGCACCGATGACCTACTGCACCACAGTTAATGGAACACTTACCGCCTTGTGCTGTATTGGGCCGGGGGCTGTTCTGACAACGATAGGTCAAAATGGCGTCGAATGTAGGACCAACCAGCAAGGTGCATTCGAGAATTGTCTAAGAGATCAAACCAGGAACAATCCTCCAGCTACATACTGCTCTCGGATCATGACAAGCGGAAGCGTAAAGAAGAGTATGGCGAAGGGGTGCATGGCAATCCTGGTCCTCTTGCTTGCTGTAGCAGGTATAACCACCTAAGAGTCAAAAACACAAAACATCCAACAAGGAGGAGATTAAGCGAGACCAGCGAATGTCGGAGTTCTTTTCGCTTAATTCTCGAGTCTGCCTTTTCCCAGACCATTTCTACTTTTCTTCTCTTTCTCTTCGGAAGGACAAGTAACCAGACGCCTCTTAGTGATCCGTACCTTTGAAATCTACTCTTGCGCCTTCCCGCCCTCAGCCTTCACCTTGCAGACGGTAGTGGTTGCATAGCCTGCTCGTTTGCTGCTCTCCCCTTAACCTTCGTTCAGCTGCGCTTGACATTCGGCAATGAAGACTAGCGCATTTCGACTGCCGGAAGCGCGAGGGGCGGCGTGAATATCTATCATCATCGTGTGTCAAAATCGGCTCGGGAAGCCGTGACTCCGGTATCAAATTCGCTCTTTTAACTCTTAACTTCCTCGTTCTTCTTCTTGCTGAAGGCGGGGGAGTCACTCATTCCTTGTCGGAGCCCCACAGATGTGTCACTGGGGAGCATGAAGTGCAAGATGTGGCTCCTCACGTCCCCCACTCCGACCTTCGCTTAGGCATGAACATGTTGCGCACAAAAGCTTTGCGGCGCAGAGAGAGATCTTTCCCGCTCTATCGCTGTCGTCTGCTTCCAGTTCTTCCCCTGTTGCAGGATCCTTGCCAAAGATGATTCGCTCTTCCGGTCTACGCCAGGGGACTGTCTTCGGAAGGCTTCCAACATAGCCCATGCTAAGGATGTCCTGTCCCGATTTGGCACTGAATCGGGATCATTGCTCTCCTAAAGACCCGTCATTTCACCGGTTTCTCAGGGTCCAATTCAAGAAGAACTGCGCCGGCGCATGAGCCACAAAAATGTTTCACAGCCGGACTTCCTTCTCTTCATGCTATCCCTTTTTCCTTCGCTCACTTAACTGAAAGGAAAGAGAGGCAAGATGTCGGTAGTTGCAGACCCACCCCGCGTGGCCTACGTAGTATCAGCCGATCTGGTGCGATACTCCGATCTCCTACCTTCCAACAAGGGTCGTTCATCCATGGTGCACTCGCTAGCGTATCATCTCGACTTACTGGACCTATCGGCAATTGAGGAGCACGAAAAAGCTGTCGTAAGTTCTTCTCGGTCTACTGAGAAGAAGAGGCTGCTCGATGCCGTGATGGCTGACCCGTCAACGTCTTCAGCAAATGTGCCTAAAAGGAGGCGAGCGATGGTGTACCTCCCTCACGCAGCGACACATCAACAATTGACGAGCTATCATCAAGAGTCGTTCGTCAAGCAGCTTGCCAAAGGAGCCAATGCTGGAGATCTCGAACACAAGAATACTGCCTCGAATAAGAGGCAGCGTCTTCCCTTTCGGTCAAGGTCCAGCGATGGCAGTGACAACCCCACCTCATCGGGCGACTCCGAAAGCCACGACGATTCAAGTTCGGGCGAAAGCGGAGAGATGAGCCTTCGCCCTTCTTCTTCTGTCTCCGGTTCATCTCGTCAGAGAGGCTATAAACGCGCTCGACCAATCGCCAAGAACCAATTTGGACTTCAAGACGACTGTCCAGCATTTGAGGGTCTGCAACAGCACATTGCGCTTGTAGCCGGAGCATCGATTACTGCCGCCGAATTGCTGGCTACGGGTCAAGCAGATGTAGCGATTGCTTGGGATGGAGGGAGACATCATGCTAAGAAAGATTCCGCTTCTGGGTTCTGCTATATTAACGATGTTGTGCTGGCGATCTTGGCGTTGCGTAAGCCGAGGAAAGTGACAGTAATGACGAGTGTACCCGGCAACGAAGGGGAGGAGGCGCAAACGATAAAAAAGACGACGATAAAGAGAGTGGATAGGGTGCTTTATCTTGACCTCGATTTGCATTGGGGTGATGGGGTCGGAGAGGCGTTTCACACCACGCCGAACGTCCTGACGCTCAGCATCCACCATTATGCACCTGGATTCTTCCCCTGTTATACTCCAAGCTCGGATCCTGCACGATTTGGCCCACCAGGCACGCTCAAAGGGGATACCGGCACAGGAAGCAAAACTCTCAACATCCCTCTTGCTGTCGGCACATCCGATGCCTCTCTCGAACGTATCATGGAGAGTACGATTCAGCCGTTGGTCGAGGCGTGGGAGCCGGAAATGGTAGTTGTACAGTGCGGTGTAGACGGGCTAGCAGGCGATCCGATGGCAGTGTGGAACTTGTCGGCTGCAGCGTACGTGAAAGCGATTCAGAGGGTGCTAGGATGGAAGAAGCCAACGCTCTTGCTAGGCGGGGGCGGGTACTGTAGCGAGAACGCTGCGCGATGTTGGAGTCTCCTCACCGCAACCGCTCTTGGAAGGTTCCACGACCCTTCCGTCCATGCCAAACGACCACCAGCCAAGGTGTCACACGACGAACCAACGCCTCTCACACAACAGATGCACACCGAAGAAAAGAATCACAATCCCGTCGACGAGCAGTCGCACTCACTCGACAAAATCAGCTTCGACACCCCCATCCCAGATCACAAACACTGGCCTTCCTACGCCCCTCAATACACGCTCGATGCACCTGCGGGCGAAATGATCGATCAAAACGACGAATCTCATTTCGAAGCCATACAGAAAGTCTTTCTCGACCACATCAAGAATATGGCCGCTACCAGGTTGAAGTGATGTAACACAAAAGACAACAATGATACCCAGCAATGAACAATGATTGCGGACAGGAGAAAGAACTAGAGTACATGCGAGATTGAGGGAGCGAAAGAGACGTGACATAGAAGCGATGCAGGAAACGAAAGGTTGTTGATGGAGGGGGAGATAACTTAGCGAGACCATTGCTTTCCGCCCTTGTTGCCGGTTGCGTTTGCTCCGGATTTACGGAAGTGGTCCTTGGAACCTCCGTTTTGGTGGTTCTTTCGGTAGTATGCTCTCCTGTCACTCTGCTGTCGCTTGGGGTTGATCTCGTCATCCTCGCCCTCGCCATCCGCGTCGACTTCTTTCCTCTTACCACCAGCCCCACCGCTGCTGCTTGACGTTGAGCCCTTGAGCCCTGTACCAATGGTAATGTTGACCTTGGGTGGCACGTTGAAACCGTATGCTTTGGCCACTTTTGTCAAGTCGAGCTTGTGAATGTCAAAGATCCTCTTCAATGAGTATGAGCCGTACGCTTGCAAGTACGAACGGTATCCATCGCGTGCCGATTGGTGGAGATAGTAGTTCTTGCTGATGAGCTTTTCTAATTGACCTTGAACGTTGGCGACCTTGTCTGAGGGGAAGGTGTACTCGTTCAATGGCACCTTAGCCACCTTTAGGAAGCGCAAGAAGCCGAGCTCAGACGGGAGTAAGAAGAGAAGCGACTTGCCGCTGTTACCGGCACGAGCAGTACGACCAACACGGTGAATGTAGTCACGAGGATCATCAGGAGGGTCAAACTGAATGATCCAGTCAACACTGGGAATATCGAGACCACGTGCAGCGACGTCGGTGCAGAGCAAAGTGCCGGAAGGAGCGTTGCAGTATTCGAAGAATGTGTTGGTACGCTTTTGCTGCTTCTGCTTGCCATGCAGGTCGAGAACGGGCACGTCGATGAAGTTGAGCAAATCCGAGTGATATTTGACCGAGTTACACGAGCTCATGAAAACGATGATCTTCTTGCCTGCGTTCTTCTTAAGGAATGTGAACAGCAGAAGGAAGCGACGATCGGATTCGCAAACCACGTAACCTTGTTCAAGACGCGAGACGGTACTGGCGGCAAGATCGGCGTGAACATTGATGTAAAGAGGACCCGGTCGAAGCGAGACACGTGCAAGGTCCTGCACCTTGGTGGTCTGTGTAGCGGAGAAGAGCATGCTCTGTCGGTTGTCGTTGGGCAAGATCTTGACGATCTGTCGCATCTCATCTTCGAAGCCGATCTCGAGAATACGGTCGGCCTCGTCGATACAGAGCGCTTTCAAGTTGGAAAAGACGAAACCCTTGGTGTTCTGCAAGTGATCGAGCAGACGACCAGGAGTAGCAACGATCAGGTTGACACCCTTCTGCAGCTTGTCTGCTTCTGCACGTCGATTTGCTCCACCCATGATGATTCCGAACGTCTGATGGTGATGCGCCATAAGCTCCTTAGCCACACCGAAGATCTGCAATGCCAACTCTCGCGTGGGCGAAATGATGATGGCACCAGTACCGTTTCTTGGCTTGAACTTGAGCCTGTGGAGCATTTCGATAGCTGGAATGAGGAAAGAAAGAGTCTTTCCGGAACCGGTCTGGGCGGCACCGAGAACATCTTTGCCGGCCATGAGAGGTGGGATGGTGCGTGCCTGAACCTCGGTCATGGTCTTGAAGCCCATAGCGTCAATGGCTTTGCGTGTGGGCTCGGAAAGATCAAGTGCCGAGAATGGCTGCCGCTCGGCAGCAGGAGTGCTGGAAGATGAGGACGATGATGCTTTAGCCTTATTTGAAGACTCGGCAGCAGCGACATCGGCGGCAAGCTGAGAGGCGAGTTCAGCCTCGGGGTCGAGCTCCTCGCTGTTGCGTGGCGCCATGGTTGAGGTCTATGCGAGAACGAGGAAAATGCTTGCGTGTTGATGAGATGTAGTCGGACCTTCCTCAGCTGGTGATCGTGTTGCTTAGCTAGAAGTGGAAGGCATGTATGGTGAAGAGGTCGAGAGAGAAGAGAGAGACAGCGTCAAGACAGACGTTGAAGACAAGCTTTCTTTTGCTGCACTTTGGCCGCTCTTTTGAAATTTTCCAAATTTTCTATGCTCAGCTCGACTTCTCTCAAGAAAGAAAAGTCCAAGGCCAAAAAAAATCGAGGCATCTCGCCTCTGTCCCCCAGCTTGGCACGAGTTCCGACTTCCGTAAATCTGAAATTATTTTTTCTTCTTCGCTCTCGCCAAGCTTGGAGATTCTCTTCTTTCAGAAAAGGAAAAGAAAAGGACAGGGTTTGGTGTGGAGAAATTTTGTTGTTGGTCAGAAAAGGCTTGTTCGACGTTGCTCAAGCTTACTTTGCTTTCTTCTGAAGGGTCGTGCAAAGGATCTAGGAAGTTGCATCTCTTCGTCGACAACAGCGAGCTAGACTTCATCACCTACCTTTGACGTATAGCATCGGCCATATACCACTGTGCTGCAACACTAGTCGTCTTAGGGTCTCATACAACGGCTACTTCGTGCCACCATGCCTTCCAAAGTGGCCAAGTCGACCGCCACGCCGATCAAGGCAAAGGCAACAACAACACCATCAACCGCGCCATCAACGCCTGGCAACGCTGAGCCGATCTCAAAGCGAAGAAGGCAACAACCCAACTCTAACGGAAAGGCCAAACACGCATCTTCTTCGACCGTTACGCCTGCCACTGGGCGCAAGATTGCCTCACAGAACCGCCTCTTTGCTCCCTTCCGTGCACTCGGTTTGATCAGCAACGATGTTCCATTTGCCCTCCAGACAAGATTTGGTGGCAAGGATGCGACCACGCCCGATGTCAACGTCATCACATGTTTGGGCGATAGCTGGGCTATGTGGGATGCAGAGAGGATGACTCTGCTCTTCGTCTCGACTTCGCTTCCTGCGCCCATCTCGTCGCTGGTCGTTTCGCTCAGCCCCGATGCAGTGATCGCTGCGGCAGGAACCAAGGTCTACAAGTTCAAGCGTGGAAAGATCGATGCAGTCTACGATACCGTCGACCACATCATGGCTCAATTCAACAAGCCGAATGGGCGTCAAGACGACTCGGATTCGGACTCGGATTCTGACTCGGACTCAGATGCATCGTCAAGCAACGCTGTCGAGGCATCGCAAGAGGAGGGTACACAGCTTTCATCTCTCATCGTCTTTGGTGACACCATTGCTGCCATCTCCTCGGATGGACGAAGCGTCTTTACCTGGTCGATTGCCAGCACCGAACTGATCAGGCGAATTGACTTGCCGGACAACTTTGTCGCAAGCTCGCTCCTTCACCCTGCCACCTACCTTAACAAAATTCTCATCGGTTCGACTGACGGTCAGCTCGCTTTGTGGAACATTCGTACCGGTTCACTCGTCCATGCTTACGACGCAACACAGCTTCGTACTGCTGCTGCTGGTCTCAATTCCGGTAATCAGACGGCGGCCATCGTCAACCTCACTCAGTCCCCAGCTGTTGACATCATTGCCGTTGGTTTCGCTGATGGCCATGTTCTTCTTCATGACATTCGCCTCAACGAGAGCCTCTTTGCAATCCATGCTTCTGGCGGTCTTTCTTCCGGCTCTGTCTCTTTCCGCTCGGATGGCAAGCAGCACTCGGTCGCGATCGCCACCAACTCAGGCAACATCAGTATCTTCGACCTTGAGCCTGCTTCAGGCTCTGGCCCCAGTTCAGCCAACAACGGACCCAGGCTCACTTACTCAATCCAAGACGCTCACGATGGCGCGGTCGGAAGCATCGAGTTTGTCCCCGGTCAACCTCTTCTCATCTCCTCAGGTGGCGACAACAGCTGCAAGCAGTGGTACTTTGAGTCAGCTTCCATGCCACCTCGTCTTCTCAAAGGTCGTTCGGGCCACCATCAGCCACCTCATCTTATCCGCTACTACGGCGAAGAAGGCAAAGAGATTCTCTCGGCCGGACGCGATCGCTCCATTCGTAGCATCTCTGTGGTCCGTGACTCGCGCTCGCACGAGCTCAGTCAAGGCGAACTTCAGAAGAAGAGCAACCAGCTTTCTGTCGCCGTCTCGTCACTCAAGGTTCCTGCTGCTAGTTCACTTTCGTTCAGTTTGACCCGCAGCCGCGATTGGGACGATGTGCTCACCACACACCAGGGGCGACAATTCGCCAACACCTGGACGGTCAGGGATAAAAGGATGGGCAAGAAGCCGCTCCCAGCCTCAGCCGACAAGAAGATCATTGCTGAGGCAAGGACGAGTTGCGTCAGTGCTTGCGGCAACTTTGGTTTGATCGGCAACTCGGAGGGTTTGGTGGAGATGTACAACATGCAGAGTTACGTACACAGGAGAACCTTCGACACTCGACCTCTTGATCCGACAGGGCCAACGAAGGCCAAGGAGTTCCCAGCAGGATCCAAGAAGGCGCAATCGCTGCTCAATGCACGTGTCAAGGGATCCGCTGTCACTGGTGTCGTCACGGATGCTCTCAACCGCTTCGTTGTCATTAGCACCATGGACGGTAAGCTTTCGTGGTACGATTTCACCTTGACCGCTCTCTTGCACCGCACCACTATTTCTACTTTGGGCATTTCGTCGATTCAGCTTCATCGCGATTCAAACTTGCTCCTTGTCGTGTCGGACGATCTCGTTCTCCGACTCGTTGACATCGAGACTCGCCGCATCGTCCGTGAGTTTGTCGGTTTCCGCGGCCGCATCCTCGACGCTTGCCTGAGCAACGATGCACGCTGGGTCGTTGCTACATCTATGGACGCCGTCATTCGTACTTTTGACATCCCATCTTCGCGTCTCATTGACGCCTTCAAGGTCGCCAGCATTGCAACTTCTGTCACCTTCAGTCCCACGGGTGACTTCTTGGCTACAGCGCATGTCGACAGCGTCGGTATCTACCTTTGGGCCAACAAGACGCAATTCTCCCCCGTCGCCATGCAGGGTCTCGATGAACTTGCTGAAGTCGTTGACGAAGACGACGAGGCCACAGCTGTTGCTTTGCCCACCGTACAAGGAGATGTAGAGGACGCGGCTCTCGCCGAGTACTCCGAGGCTATGCTGCAGGTAGGAGAACCGGAGTTGCAGCGTGTCTACACTTCGCCACCTCAACTCGTCGACTCGTCGCGAGAAAAAGGCGGGCTGGTGACACTTTCGACCATGCCAAGAGCCCGATGGATGACTTTGATCAACTTGGACACGATCAAGTTGAGGAACAAGCCCAAAGCGGCGCCTCAAAAACCAGAAGCTGCACGTGCCCCTTTCTTCCTCCCTCAAACCGTTTCCGGTGTCGACTTCAAGTTCGACCCTACCGCTCCTTCCTCCACTGATGCCGATGCTGAGGCAAAGGACGGCGGTGAAAAGTCCAACATCTTCTCTTCTGGCGGAATGAGCTTCAAGACAGAGTTTCAGGAGCGCCTTGAAGCAGCAGCAGAGAAAGACGACGTATCC